>JBBPMM010000079.1:0-78720 GCA_038090335.1 Solioccasus polychromus | reverse complement strand
TTGTAGCCAAGAGTATGTACTATCTTTCTCTCCAGCAAAGCTTGGTGTGATTATTCCAGGTGATTGCAGTGCGCTTCGCGCACTGCATCAGGGTTAGTTATTGAAAGGGTTTTGGAGGTCACTGTATATTTGAATTCATGCTTAGCTGAATGTTTTATAGATTCCGCCCAACATCTCATTTGAACAGGCTGCTTCTATCACCACCGGCTTTAACCCATTTGCAGTGGCTACTTATGCCCAAAAACCCCAAGGGTTGGCATTCACCCCACCATTCGAAGAAGGTCTAGGCAAGTACCTAAACCATCCTGTCATCATAATGGGGGGTGCAACCTCCCTCGGGCAATATGGTGTGTATAAGAGTTTATCATCTCGCGATTCCCTTGTTCCAACACGTCTCACATAGCTATCCAACTTGCAAAGCTGTCTGGTTTCTCACCGATCATCACGACGGCATTGCTTCGTAATGAAGAATTCCTCACTTCCCTTGGTGCGACGCACGTCCTCGACCGAAAGCTTTCCGCTTCCATGCTCAAAAAACGCGTTAGCCAAATCACCAATATTCCCATCACTTATGTGTTCGATGCAGTGTCCGTCAGGGAGACACAAGAGGTTGCCTTGTCCTTGCTAGCACCAGAAGGCACTCTCGTTGTGGTCACTGGCAAACAAGTCGACGGAGGAGAGAGCAAAAGGAAAGTCATGATGGTAGTTGGGGGTTGGAGCTTTCCACAAAACCGTGCTCTTGGCATCAAATTTGCAGCTACGCTCACAAAGTGGCTCGAGGAAGGGGCAATCAAGGTGCGTATTGTTGGTTTGGTAACGATGGGGTGTTAATGATGGCGAGTGGGCAGCCGAACAATGTGGAGGTGTTGCCAGGAGGTTTGAAGGGTATCATACCTGGGTTGAGGCGACTGGAGACGAATGACATTAGCGCAATGAAGCTCATTGTTCGTCCAGCGGAGACGCCAGACAAATAGGTGGAACTAACTGTATTTGACTTTGAATGCCTGTGAATTATTGTAAAATATGGTTTATGGTAGGCACTGCAAGAAGGCATCATCCGAGAGCAGAACATGTTCTTACAGACCTGCCATATCAAATAGTTGGGATGTCGGCAGAATTTGTTACTGGCTAGCCATCTAACTTGCGGTTTCTCGCCCACTATCACGACAGCATCATCTCTTAATGAAGAATTTCTCACTTCCTTCAGTGTGACGCATGAAAGCTTTCTGCTGATATTAACAATGGAGCCCCAGACGCTTAACCTACTGACAAAGACCGGGTAGTCAGAATGCCTAATTGCGACTTTGACGGTCGTACCGTCGAACTGGATATGCCACCTGAGTTGTGCGTCTGTCAACACTGCAACCGTCTGGGTCAAACGCGCATTTCTCCCTTGAGCCAGCTCCAAGTTTGTTCTACACTGTCTTCGATGCCATCGTCCTTTTCGACCACCTCATTGTCATCCACGAATGCATATCACCTGCTCATTGAACATCGACCCAATCCCTCCAATGCTGAACAGGTGCCCGGGGATATACGAACATCGGGGGGAGAATGAAAATGAACACGAGTATGATGCCATGCCTCGATCAGATCGTGAACGTCTGTCGTGTATTATGAAAAGCGTTTGGCGATGAGAGTGGGCCTTACTAGTCATTCCCACTGGAAAGATTCGTCAATAACACATTCAAACTCGGGAGTTGGACCATACGCCTAATCCCAGTTCTGAATAAATGCGTCAATAAACAGATCCACTAGCAAGAGAACCGACTTGCCTGCAACTCGGTCATGCCAACTTTAAGGTACTCATCCTCGAGATACCGTCGCATCTCAAAAACAAGACATGGCCTGATAAATGTTGCTTAGCACCATCTCGCGTCAACGATTCTCTAGCGCTAACTTCATCGTCGTTGCCATATTCCTCCTTAAATGACCGTACGACAGTGTCAACATATGCTTCATGGGTCACCAACAAGTTCAACTGTGTGAGGTTCCGCACTGGAGAACGTGCGGAGGCAACCCCCTTTGTGTGCTCGTTCCCTAGAAAAATATACTGTGAGCCAACTCGCTGCATCCCCACAGGTGCGCCGCATCACACGGTACACGAAAACACCAAGCTATTTTATTGGAGGCCATTAAATCCCCAGGGTATCCAGCCGTGTCGAAATAAGCATCGTCCCATGATGATACGCAGGATTGTTCACAATTTTGTACGCTGAGCCTGAGACATGGACAGGTACAGTGAGATAAGTACATGCACTGAGACCGAAACACTCATCTTTTCCCCTCCAACACAAATGTTGTTACGTTGAATGTCGCGTGAGGGGCATGGATGGAGTAATTTTTATCGCCGTCCTAGTTTCCGATCAATGCACGTTTGTGCTTCTCTACGAGTCGGAATGGAGACGAACATGTATACGGTCCCTGAAGCAGCGAGGTTCTTTCCGTGGGGTTCGGTTCCGACTAATAACAATGCAAGCTACGTCTCAGTAAAGATATCAGAGTGTCGTACGCCGTTCACCATCCGGTCATGGATTAGTCATAAGGAATTTGCCGGTATTGCCGTGCGCCCCTTTTCTACTCCCTACCAGTTGCTTTCGTCCACACCTGTCATCTTTCATCAGAATCGGCCCCGAAGGTGTTCTCGTTTACATCGCATCTTCGGCGCGACCATTTTCTTGCAAAGTGAGTTTACATTCTGATACCGTCTTTGACCCGGCACATGCTCATATTCTTTCTGCCTACAGTACTCGTTACGCATTTCTTCCTCATTTCTCCCAGAGAGTTATTGACATTGCCTCGCGGATACAAAGGTGAGTATCGCCTATTGTTAACCATGTCTTCGGCATCATTCATCTTCTCTACCTGGCAGCGCGGATGGCACCAACGACACGGCAGAAGTCACGGCAGAAGACGCAGGAGGAGTCGCAGCAGGCGAAAAGTAAACCCGCTCGGAGAGCACGCGAGCGGAAGCATGAAAAGCAGCGTGCGCTCCCTTCGCCGGATGCTCCGCCGGATCAAGAACAACCTGGACAACCTTCCGCATCCCAGCCAAAGAAGAAAAGGAAAACTAGCATGGCTCGTAGCATACTGGAGATGCGGGCAGCCCAAGCGAAGGCTGGGTCAATCAGCTCTACCAAAAGAAAGATGGTACAAGCAAATGATCCAAATAATGGCCTTTGTCTTCTCACAAACTTTGAGGAGGCTGTTGACATATGCCATATAGTGCCTCGGGCATCTTGTGGGAATGCAAGGATGGTATGTGTATATGATTTTGTGGGATTTAGCTGACCAGAAATGCTAGATGCTGACATTTGAATATGTTTGGGGAATGAAAGTTGGAGATTTTGACATTGATTCTCCATGCAATCTCATCTACTGTAAGTTTCCTGAAATCTTGATAAGTCCTGATAAGTATACTTTAAGTGGCTGATGTGTATTTCTGTTGCAGTAAAAACTGATATGCATCGACTGTTTGACCAGTCACAGTTGTTCTTAATGCCTCAGCCTGATGTCATCCAAGGATTGCACAAGATGTATATAGAAGATGGACAAACAAGAAATGACCTGGGGAAGGTAGGTCATCTGATATAGGTTGTTACAAGACATTGACTGTGTAACAGCACTTTACTCAACCCACATATGAGTACTTTCTCATCCCAATGGCCACACTGAAGTTACCAATCATCCGTGTTATTGGTGATGATATTCAACAATATCCCCATCCCTATACCACTCTTGGCCCTCTCATTAGCCATGTTTATCCCCACTATGTCATCTTCAATGCTGGCAAAAAACTCAGCAATCTCCCACTTGGAAGGAGTTTGAGCATTATTGAATATGTCTCCATGGTTTTCTCCACCTCTGAAGAGGTTGCTACAAGGCTAATACATTCTGTGCTTCGTTTGTATCAGGCATGGACAAGCACAAAATTGCCTACTGAATGGGAAAGATTTTTGCCACCAGCAACACCTCAGACATCTGCTGGTGGAGATCAAGCTGGACCCTCTCATCACAAAGATAAACCAAGCCACCAGGACCACCATAGGACAGCCAGTAAGCAATCAGAAGAAGAAAATGAGGATTATGAGGGAGAGGATGAAGTTGTTGATGACACAGATTGGGTTAGGCATGTTGAGGACTGGCTCAGTGCTATCCCATCTGAACATGGCAGTGAGAGCAGGTGGGAGTCAGAGGATGGATTACATGACAATCAGCTCCTTAGCTACATGAGGGAGCCCACTAGACAGGTTATTGTGTAATGCTGTAATTGAAGCCAAGGCTTTTATCATTGAAGAAAGAATCAAGTCAGCTATGAAAGAAGTATTCTTGTCATCACAAACCTTAATATTTTCCCATACAAGTGACACAACTTCATTCAACCCAACCCAAGGTACCTGCACATAATTCTGCTATCATCTTTTCATTCAGTCACATCCAGACACTTAAGAACCATCCCACACATACCCCTTCTTCCACCCACCTCATCAGCACAACTGCAAACTTGGCACCAGGTGCTGTACTTTTCTCAGGGACAGGCAATCCTCAGAACCCTTTTCCCACCTGTCATTGTTCTCCCTGCCCACCTGTGGTTGGCCAATGACACCGAGTGTGCCTCTAAGCATCAAGACCTCTACGCGGTCCGTTGTGTCTGCGTGAGAGACACTGCATCAAAAACGTACTTAGACAACCAGCGCGTATCATGGGAAGCTGGCAGTCGAAGAATAGGTCTTAGATGTGGTTCGAAGCGGTGGTAATGATGGGCGAGAAGCCCGACAATTTGGCGAAGGGGCGTGAGATTTCGTGCCAGAGGCAGCGATTAGAGCACACCTCGCCAGTTCACCGCCGAAATGTGATGGTGAATCGGTCTGCATATTGTCGTCTGCTTCAACTCTATACTGCGTGGCAGCAGTAGACAGAAACGGGGTCAAATAACATGTTTCAACGCAGTCTACGCACGACCGTATTCGCAAGCTCAGCAGTTGCCAGGCTCGAAACGACGCATGCATGTGCACGCACGCCCTGTCATCTGACCCGAGGCGGTTGCTGACTCTTTGGACGCCAGCACCATCCTTGCCAAGTCGCGCGCTGGATTCGCACGTCGAGCGGGTTGAGTGCGCTCGCTTCGAGTTTGACGAGTACCTGGCCTGGACAGGCTCTAAGTGATATAAATGTTGGTGATCCGGTCGACATGTTCTTTCGGCACAGAAGTGGAAAGCTTTCGTGCGTCGCGCCGAAGTAAGTAATTCTCATTATGATGCAAATACCGTCATGATGATCGGTGAGAAACCAGAAAACTTCTGCCAAGTCGTGATTAAACAAACGCCTTCACGGCTACAAGTTGTGCTCGTATGACCAATCGTTGACCAGGAAGGTGAATAATGATACATCTTACTTACATTATTGCTGAAACCAGGACACAAGACGCATGCGAGCACCGGCATCCAAGGCCAGATGTCGTAACCAATCGTGATGGATATTAACTCTGGAACTCCAGATGCTTAACCCACTGACAAAGACCAGGTGGTCAGAAAGCCTAATTGTGACTTTGACTGTCGTACCGTCGAACGGGATATGCTACCTGAGTCACGCGTCCGTCAGCACTGCAACCGTCCAGGTCAAACGCGCATTTCTCCCTTGAGCCAGCTCCAAATCTGTTCTACATTGTCTTCGATGCCATCGTCCTTTTCAATCACCTCGCTGTCATCCACGAATGCGTATCGCTTGCCCTCTAAACGTCGACCCAACCTCTCCAGCGCCGAACAGGTACCCGGGGATATATGAGCATCGGGGGAAAACGAAAATGAACACGAGAGTATGATGCCACGCTTCGAGCGGATCGTGGACGTCTGTCGTGTATTATGAGACGCGTTTGACGATAAGAGTGGGCCTCACTAGTTGTCCCCACTGGAAGGTTTTGTCAATGACATATTCAAACTCGGGGGTCTGACCGTATGCCCAGTCCCAGTTCTGAACAGACTTGTCAATAAGTAGATCCGCCCACAAAAGAACCGACTTGCCTGCAACTCGGTCATGCCGACTTTAAAGTACTCATCCTCGAGATACTGTTGTGTCTCGTTCACGAGACAAGGCTATGGTAGCACAGCTTAGCATCATCTTGCGTCAACGACTAATCAATACTTACTTCATCGTCGATGCCATATTCCTCCTTGAATGACCGTATGATAGTGTCGACAAACGTTTCGTGGGTCACCAACGCGTTAGACTGCACCAGGTTCCGCACTGGAGAACGTACAGAGGCAACCCCCTTTGTGTGCATCGTCTCCTAGATAAATATACCATAAACCAATTCACTGCACGTCTACAGGTGCGTCGCATCGCACAGCGCACGAAAGCAAAAAAAACATCAGCCTACTTTATTGGTGCGCAATAAATCCCCCAGGGTGTCCAGTCGCGTCGAAATAAGCATCGTCCCATGATGATATGCACGATTGTTCACAATTTTGTATGCTGAACCCGAGACGTGGATAGGTACGAGATAAGTACATGCACAGACACCGATAGAGCACACTCATCTTTTCCCCTCCAACGCAAATGTCGTTGCGTTTGTTGGCATAGGCATCGATGCCGAGTGCACGTATTGCGCGTACAACGATGTTGGCGGTGGCCGTGCGGTCGAATGTCGCACGAGGAACGTGGATGGAGTAATTGGTATTGCCGAGGTCCTAGTTTTCGATGAATGCGCGTCAGGGCACGCGCCTCTACGGGTTAGAATGGAGGCGCACATGGTATACGGTCCCTCCGCCGCTTCGTCGCCTAATCCAGGGAATGCCTCTCGTTTCTGAAGCGATGAGGTTGACCTCTTTCCATGGGTTTTGGTTCCGACCAATAACAACACAGGGTGCGTCTCTATAAAGAAGCAAGAGCGGGGAGTTAGGTTGGTGGAAGCGGAAGAGCCTAGACGTGGTCGTCAAGGTGTCTACTATAAATACTGGGGTACAAAGAACACACCAATCTTCGAATGTAAGATTAAAGTACGGGTTGGTAGAGTTTGACACGTAGATCGAGTAGGTCGGCTTCAAGGACGTAGGAGGGATGGCATACGTACGAGCCTGTTGATGACGGAACGGGCGCACATGTACGCCATGACGGTACAAAGGAAACATTCGGTCCGTAAATGCACAACCTCGCGAATTCAACTGACTGGCGTCCCGACAACGTTCCAATGATATAATCTAGGAGTATGTTTAATTTCCCATTTCCATGCCGCGATGCACTCTACTCTACATAGCACAACATGAAATGCTAGTTGAAGTGCAATGCGTTTCATCGCTGGAGAGTGGTGTATATAGGGTTCTCGACCTCGTGTATTTGTTTCTGGCCAGCAGGAGATCCAGGAATCGTTTTGATGAGGCCCTATGAATCTCGTGAGACATGTCACAGAACACATCATGTCCAAAGGACTTACGAGCTTCTCAAACATGCACTTGTTGAGCGTACGTTCGGGTTTGCGGCATGCGTAATACTCCTACATAGCGCTGTTAGTTGAGTGGACTGTCTCGAAAGGAAAATGACACACCTGGTTGTTCTGTTCCAGACAGTTCCAATGTGTTTCGAATTGCTCCAGACAGTTTTCGCGCATCTTGTTGATCCTATGCAAGCACACATCAGTGCGCAAGTGCATCCGAGTGTGACGTAGACACATACAAGTCAGTAGCACAACGTGTTACTCGTCTGCCTTCTGTCAGACAACGTCCAGGGTCACCACCGGCTTCATTCTTGCAGAGCATAAAGTCCTCTGAACCGCAAACCGTAGTACCGCATGTCGGTTACACCGTAGTGGTTCGTCGGTTTCCAGAGACACCGACGCGTATGCCCAACGGGTGAATAGAAATAATCACCGCGCCATTCAGCATACCCTCCTGGACACGGGCTATACCAAAAACGTACCATTATACTCCTTGCAATATGCACCAATGAAAAATGCAGCACTCTTGAGTGGTGCACTAGTCACACCCAACTCTTGCACCTTTGGGACCGCATCCGGGAGGGGCGTGCTGTCCTTGTACGGCGTCGAAGAAGAATCGCTGTTTCTGAAAATGCCCATCTTGGAGTTGAAGTGAACGAGAGTTGGCTTTCCGTTCGAGGCCGGAAAGCGAAAATGGAAGGTCGTTCTCAAGAAATGTAGACTTAAAATACGCCTTCGACGCGTCTACGACAAACATGGTGAATATCAGTTCCCTTCTCTTTCGTCACGCACTGAATATATATTTAAAAGCCCCAGCGCGTACCACCCAAAGCATACCAGCTCCTCCTCAAAACTCACAAGCTTACTGTCTTTCTTACTGTCCACCCGTCCGCGACGATCGCGAAACTAAAGGAAGAGGCATTGTCAGCGCTCACGTCGGCCGTTCTCACATCCTCTTCGGATGTACCGCACATCCCAACCGCGCCTGGCGAAGACGACGAGATGCTGGACACAGACGGAGAAGAGATAGAGGTACCGCGCGTAGCGTCGACGGTGGACTTTGAGCTGTGCCGAGCAGTCAAGGACAAGGGAAAATACAGTGCGGCGACATCAACGTCTCCATCCGTGTCATACGAGGCCCTAGATCCGTCGTCGTCGATAAAGGGATTGCTCAGCAATTGGGAGACGCTGTATGTGCAATTCAGAGACGAAGATGGTATGCCCTCTCTCGATGGATCTCTCTCCCAACCCTTGCTTAGTGAATCTAGGCCAACTATTGCCTGTTAAAGTGTCACTACCTTCCCTGCTGGATGAAGAAGAGGAAGAGCCCCGACGCGCCCCGCCAGAATTACCTGTGCCGGTTGGCAAGGGAAAACGAAAGGAACCACCAACATAGAGTTCATGTATTAGGGGATATACATGTGTTATTGAAGCAGCGCGACATAATATTGTATACTTTTGTCTCTGGCAAGAATGATCAGTATCCCTCTTTTCTAGTCCATTTCTTGGGTTCGATGGGGAGTAGAGCAGCAGCGACGCGCCGGCCCTCTTCTACCAGTAAATTGTACGTCGAACACGCGTTCTTCTACGATAAAAATGAGCATATCACATCACCGAACCAAAACTTTTGAGCACCCACCGTATCCATCACGTCCATCTGAATCCCCAACTCCCTCACATACCCTCGAACACGACTCGGCACGAACTCCATCCGCGATCCCGTCCCAAAAATCAAAATTTCTACAATCCGGGATCAATCAAACTCGACGCCAACATCCGCCCACATACCTGGTTTTGGAACGACTACTTCGAGCACTTCCCAATGCGCCCTTGTCCACTCGTCCCAGGCGCTCCCTTCCCCCACCCCAGGAACGTCCCACAGCAGCACTTTTCCTTCTAGAAATATCACCGGGCCCGTGAGCACGAGTCCGTCTGCCAGTTTGATGCCTGCAGGCCCCACAGAGGACACTTGGACTGGCGGGGGCAAGTCAGAGGCGAGCATATTTGTTAGAGTCGTGGGGCGATCCGGGGCGCGCAGGGGACATGTCGTGTGCACTGGACGTCGAAGCTGGCACTGCGATAGCGCTGCAGAGATTCTGACCAAGTGACACGGACGTGGTCGTCGTAGTGCCGCACGGAGGGCTGCAGGAGTCATGGAGCAAGAAAAAGTTTACGGGACAGTGAAGGGTTATATAACCAGACCGACCCCTATTCACCATTCATCGATTGTCTTCGCATGCATCTCGAGCATTTTTTTTCCATCGCCGCCCTCCTTCTCACATAGCTTCCCTCTATTTGTGTCCGGAGGCCCCTCGCCATTCACTTCAGCTCCGTCGTCGCTCCTCGGTGGGGTGTACATCGCTATCATGCAACGCGTGTGTGAGAGCGTGGTGTAACATGTTCATCGCATTATGGTGATAGAGACGCTACGTGGAAAATGGATATCGTGTTGGCCCCTGCAAGCGTCGTCTCATGCTCCATCAGACCGGGCATCACCTTTCGGTCGCCATAGTCACGCCAGCCTTGTCTTCGTCCATACACTTGTGACCTTTTCCAATGATGCGATGAGAGTTCCCTTCGTGCCAAGCGAGACAAGCTCTAAAGCAAGAGAGGGCAACAGGGCGAACGCGTGATAACATGGTGTCCAACGTTTGCCATCAGAGACTCTGATTAGTAGTAGGCTCTTCGTCTCTACCAAAACGAACGTCCTTTAGTGTTAACAGGCATCTAGGATTGATCGATTTAGCGATTGTAACGGGTATACGATAAAGTAATACATGTGAGCATACATTGCGAGTCACTACATCGGAAAGCAAACAAATCGAAAGCACTCAACCACGGTATACATCCTTTGCAATATCTGCCTCTGACATGGCCCATCTCCGCTCATATCCGGTATGGGATTCCGACATGGAGGTGTATGTAGAAACCGTCGGCGACGAAGGGCACGCAGGCTGGGATCGCACAGTCCGCGCGTCGGAATTGACTGCGAGTCGTGCAGGCCTAGGATATGGGTTTGTTTCTCGTCAAATTATAAGCAAGCCGATCAAGCTACTTACGCGCGAGATGGCCGTGATCCAGAGATCATGGCAGATGCGGGGTGTAGATGCGATGATACAGCAGAACTACCGACGATCGTCAGTTGCGAACCTCGGGCGACCGAACATCGCAAGACATGCCTGTACAAGGATGCAGCTGCTTCTCGCGGCGCTTGAAATGCGGTCCGCCCCACTTGCGAATCTGCATAAGCAACAGTGGGATCAAACGACAGGCGCGTTCCAAAGCCTCTGCTCTGAGGTAGCGCATAAGACGCTGATGGGAGGGAAGGGTGCGATATCCGTCTGATCGATGCCTCTTCTGCACCGAGGTCTGTTGTGGAATGGGCAGCCGGCCATCGGAGCTCGCTGTGCCGACGGGATACGTCGTATGACGACTGCGGAGGGTATTGTGGAGGGGGATGAATGGCCGATAAGCTTTGATGCTGCAGGCTCTGCAGGTAGGGCTCGCTCGGAGGGTGTCCCCTGGCAGAGTGCGGATGAGGCGGGAGAGAGTCTGAGAACGACTCTTCCACAGAATTGGGCGGGGTGAGATGCGATTTAGTCTCTGTGACGGGTCTGAGTTTGCTTCCCTGTCCCTGTGAACGGGCGCCCGCAGGACTGGGAGGAAGAGGCCGCGGGGGTCGCGAATTTGTAGCCGGGTGACGTTTGGGGATGGCTAGGTCCCACGAGAACTTGTCGGGGACGGCCTTGGAGTCGATATCGATCCCCTCAGAGCTCTCTTCGTCTCTGAATGGCCCGACACGCTTCGACAGCTCTAGCGCTTGCAGTTCTTCGCTGACCTTTTGGTCGCACTGAAGTGAAAGTTCGTAGGGCGGTGGAGGCGGCACGTAGCGTTCGCTCATTGCTGCAGCGATGACATCCACCGCGGGGGATGAATTTTGAAGTTGACTACCAAGCTGGTGGCAGCAAGGAAAGAGCAAGACAAACGAGCGCCTGGACCTGCCCTCCGATGGCATGTTTTCGTTATATTGTGGTAAGCAATCACTAATTCCACAGGAACGTAAATTACCAGCGCGAGGATCGCGTATCAAGGCCTACTACTTCATCTCGGCAATTCATCTCGCGAGGCCCACTCCAAACCCGCCACCGCATCTCCGGCTTTCAGCTATGTAGGCCTCTGAGGATCGCCGACTTGAAGGATCCATGCACCTATACTTCGATGCCTTCCAAGTTCGTTCCCTATAGCAAGATACTCAGCTGCACCTTACCTACGTTAGCCTAAACTGCTTACCAGCTTCGGTAGCCTCAAATAAACATCCGTTCCTGTAAATATGACTCGGTACTCCGGCATGCAGTAAATGTCATGTGTCACTCACCCCATCCATCCAAGGATACCAGTTCTAGAGAACCCCCAAAGTACCTATACAGCCTGTCAGTCTGTGCCTTAGTCTCAAATCTCCAACCCACGTTGCGAATATGTTGCTCATAGGTAGTCCTAGCCCTATTCGCTGATGTGGTGCGATCCCAGCTTCACTTTCAGGGTCCTTGCCCTCTTGGGAACGCTCTGCCTCGTGCCCAACCTGCTCGGCGACAGTGGCTTTCACACCCCTTGAACTTGCGGACCGTAAGGCTCCCAAACGATCGTCGTTCATTCTCGTCGCGTTGCGTACGTGGGAAAACGAAAAGAGATCGGACGGCGATTGGATGGATGCTGAAGATAGCCCCCCGCCTGCAAAGTATGTGGCGATCAAACCCCGAGGCACCCAGGCACTGTTCTAACCTTGATCCGATATGCGTACACCGACATCATTTTCTCCAGCCACAATAGTTGCACGGATAGGAGGCAAGGTGGTCGTGTCTCGATGTTGCAGTCCAGTTGCTCGCATTGCCTGCCAAGAGGATAAGGCATCTAATCAAGAAGCCGATGAGAACCGACGTTTTTCAACAACTCAAACAGTATGTATCTTTTCAGGGTCCGTTGAGTCCCGGATCAGGTAACAGGCTGCTGTACTTACTCTAGGTGTTCGCGTATATATGAAAATTTGGTTTCCAAATGCCCATCGACGATGACTTCCGACCATCGTCGGTCGGAACTAGTCTCTTCCACGTCGTCATCGATGCAGTACGGTCGGTCTTGCAAGAGTTTTACGCATTTGTCGATGCTCGTCTTGAGATTCAGCGCAGTGTAAATAATACCGACATGGGGATCCTGCTCCTCTAGCGAGTTTTTCCCTAGCGATTTCGTCAATGCAACGTGGTGCTCAGCGAGCACACGTCTTGATATGCGCGAGACCAACATCCGGCGCATAAACGAATCAAGAGACTCGGGTCGAAGATGAGGTGATGCGAGAGACAAACCCAGAGAAAGGCTTGGAATCACGGGGGCGCTAGGAGCAAACATTTGTAGATTGGACACTAAGATTTGGACACTGAACGCACTGTTCATCTAGGATGCTTTCGAGGAATTCACAAAAGGCCGCGTTCTCCGACAAGTTGGTAATTTGAGGGAAACGTCTGAATCTGCGCACGAATCAACACCCTGAGGGGTAGCGAAGGACGTCGTGTACCTTTCAAATGCAGACCAATAGAGCTGGAAAGGGAAGGTGAATAAACGTAGCGAAAATGTGCAGGAAAGTGCTTACTTCGTATACCCTTGCAACTTCCTCCTGGGTGACGACCACATATGGTAGTGCTTGAAGGTCTCTTAGCCGGTGGGCTATTCGGACTGGTAGTTCTGTGCGGACATAATTGGCACTCTAGGGAAGAATTTAGTGTGTGAGGATCCGAAGACGAAAACAAGCCATGCTTTGATCAGCCGGTCTTCGTCCATCTGTCGCCCAAAGAAGACCTGGCATGATACATATGAGTAGGAAGAGACTGGTAGCGAGTGAGGACAAGTACGAGCTGTCGCAGGGTGAGTCGGTGCGCTTCTAGTGCAGCATAGATGTCGAGCTGGCGATTCTGATAAAAGTGAAGCGCGGTAGAGAGCGAACGCGAACGAGAGAGTCTTTGGGCCCTCTGCATGGTCATGGTCGACATTGAGTCATATCACACGGGAACAATACAAAATAACGTCACAAGATACCCTCCGACCGCAACGCACCAATGATCAAAAACGCGGATCTGCGGTCTCGGTCTACACCCACCCAGTCTCCCCTCTGCTGTGTTGGCAGCCCCTCTTCTCCTGCCACAAACACTTGCTCTTCCTCCTGCTCTTCCTCCCTCTTTCGGCTCAGCCTTTCCTCCTCTTCGCGGTCCCAGAGCACTTCCTCCCACTGTGAATCACTGACCGCTACAGCGACTGTTTTTGCATCACGTATATTAGGAAGCACCGACAAGAGGAGGTTCGACAACAATTCAGAGGTACCATCGGCGGTTTGGGAACGAAGGGCGGGTAGTGGAAGATACTCGGCCTACGGGTCGACGTGAGTAGACGATAGTAGAGACAGCTTTGCGCCGACCTCCAACAACATGCCCTTCACCGCACCACCTGCAAGGATGACGTTGCCCACGCGAACAAGCCAGTCATTCCCAATTGCGAAAACGTGCCCTTCGACAGTCAGTTGCTGCGCTGATGCCTGTCCACGTTGCGACGAGGCACTGCTGCTCTGTCTGACCGGTATCCAACGTGCTTTGAGTTGGCTGAGCAGCTGTTCCAGTGCGCCTGGCGGCCGGAGTGTAAGAAAGGTAGTGCGATAATGTGGCGGATGTGGGACTCGGGCATCGTTTTGTACCGCTGCCAAGACATCTGCACGCAACGGGGCGGCAGGATCCTCTAGGAGTACAAAAACATGGTCGTTCATCGTCAACGTGCACATAGTCCGCTCTGCATGGACAGTGAAGCCCGGTATGGAACCAATTGTCGATCTGTATGAACGAACGCCAAGCGTCCAGCGTCCTTTAATTTGGCCCTAGGACGAGGAACTTGATCAACGCGTGAGGTTCGTAGCGGGTGTCGATAGTACGACGAACGTGGTGATTCCGAACGATGTTTTCTGTGACGAGCTCCAATCCCGACGTCGGTGGGTTTATCCATCTTGCCAATCTATCAAGTGTCAGTTGGGGTGGATCGACGCGACGAGTACACACCCTGTAAATCCCATCCTGGTCAACAGGCATCCAAGAGGCTTAGAGCAGAGCGTGGGCATTCCCGCGATCCACGATCATGCCTCTCAAACGCAAGGCTCCAGCCGAAGACAACACGACTCCAAGACGCGTAACCCGTAGAAGAGCCAAAGACCCCTTCGACGACGAGCCAGATGAACTTAACCTCGCGTCGACAAAGCCTTTGGTCCCACCTTCAACCCCTGGTCCGCGACCTGGCTCGTCGCGGGTCGTGATGGAATGCGTAGAAATAGCCACACCTCGAGCCATCGCGTGCGCGTCACCCACTACCAATGGATTGCTCGAGGTCGCGTCAGTTCTTAATGTACCTTCGACTCCTTCGAGGCAGCTACGACCCGTACCTGTGTCACCGCTCGTCCCCCAGAAGGCCATTCCATTCCCATCGACCCCTTCGCAAGCCCGCCCTCCTCTTACCCCACGCGCATCTCCGTCGAAACCACAGCACGACGGTCACGCTACCCCAAGCAAGCGTTCCCGTCGCACACCCTCTCCCAAGAAAGGCGGTGATGGGTCAAGTTTGCCGTCTCCTGTCAAACTCCCCAGTGTTCTGCCCGCTCACCTGGTGCCCTGTCTTCGACTACAGAAGAGCGCTATATTGAGTGCACTCCAGTCAGACTCTATGTCGTTGGAAAACAACGATCACGAGCATTCATCCACTAATGGCATTGCGTATGCTCAGTTGCAGAATTTACTCCGTGGCACGGTAACTCGTGGTGAGGGAAATAGCTGTCTCTTGCTTGGGCCACGTGGAAGTGGGAAGTCTTCTGTACGTCTTTCTTATTGGCATCAAACAACTTCTCACTAGACCTTGTCAAATACTAGCTCGTCGAGCGAGCAATCAAGAACCTGCCAGAAGAGCCGATAATCCTTCGCCTATCTGGCCATACACAGCATAATGATCGCTTGGCTCTGCGTGAAGTTGCGCGGCAACTGTCCCAGCAAACTGGCAAATCGTTCTTACGCGAGTTGGATGAGGATGGCAACGGCCCAGATGAAGAACCCAACCCATTCATCGAACCAGGTCCCAACATATCGATTCCGCCACCGTCCCACCTCCCTGCGTTGATATCTGTGTTGCCCACCCTTACCCGTCCGACACTCGTCATCCTCGATGCCTTTGATCTCTTTGCACAACACGCCAGGCAATCACTTCTCTATTGTCTTTTGGATACTGTCCAGAGCTGTAGGGTAGGGCAGGGTAATAACGGGGTGGCCGTCGTCGGCATCACTAGCCGCATTGACACAATCAACATGTTGGAAAAGCGTGTCAAGAGTCGGTTCTCAGGGCGTATAATACGAACCGCACCGCCGCCAGACCCACTCTCCTGGGTGAATATTTCTCGACGGCTGTTTAATACTCCCGTGGTCGGCTCCGACGAATGGGCTTCTCTTTGGACATTTGCGGTGCGCGCGTTTCTTGAAGATCGGAAGGTGGTGGACACGATAAAGGAAACATTTGCGCTGACCCAAGATGTCAGAATGCTCAAGCAAATACTTGTGAGTGGTCATCCTTGTATGTATGTCTGATATGAATTGACGGTGTTATAGACTGCCGTCGTCATGAATCTACGGCCCACGTCCCCATTTCCAGCGGCATCCCACATCTCTGTTGCTGTTTCGGCTCAGCGACTTCGCCCGAAGTTCTCCCATTTACAAGGTGAAATCTTTTTTTTTCCTGCCTCCGTGCCGTCACACTGAATGCATGACCTGAATGAAGCACTGTCCTATCCTTCGATTTGCCTTTTGGTTGCAGCCATGCACGCTGATTCAGCTGGACACGACATGATCACGTTCGAGATGCTCTACGATGCATTCCGAGAGGAATTCCGTGCGTCTTCAGCGGCGCCGATTCAAATTGAAGGAGGCAGCATTGGTATGGTCAGATGCACGCGAGGAGTTCTTATGAGGGTATGTCCTTAAAGTAACCGTATATATTCCTCAAGCGTGCTATTTTTACTCTAGAGTTTCGAAGAGCTTGTCGATGCGCACATGTTCACCCGTGTTGCCGCACCATCGCCCAACATTGCAGCCGAGTTTGTGCGCTACCGTTGTTTAGTAGAGAGGGGAGAAGTGAAGCAAGCGGTGAATGCGATGGGGCAGACCAACGTGAAAAAGTGGCTCAGTAAAGCGTCCTAGAAGTGTGATTATGTAATGTATGATCCTTGTCTCCACACTGCCGCGATGTCGGGTATGAAACGACCAACACCGTCGGAAATCTTTGACTTGGACTTTGTCGACGAGTCGTGAGCACCGCGCTGTTCTCCATCCATTCTCTCACTGAATTTAGCAGACACATTGATGCGTTTAAAGCTGCGCTCCAGCTAGACGAACACGATCACTTTGGTACAGCATCGCCGAACGTTTACCCGGGCTCTCCAGTCCCCCAAAGCCCGCGCATAAGAAAGGTGTCGGCGCTTTCCGATTTCGCACCCGTGAATCTCAAAGTCAAGAGGTATGCACTCCGTTCATTTCAACTGATCCCGATTGACCCCGTTCAAGGCGAAGAAAAGGAGAGAGGCCGCCGGAGCACAGGCAAGATTGGCAATTTACCCTCGTCAGGTGGCCACTCTTGGTAAGGATGGACGTTGATCTGTGCACTTGAAACCGTTTTCACGTGCTTCTCTACCCGTCGCAGTTGTTCATCTTTATTATCATTGCTGCACAGTTCAGTCTCTACATATTCATTCGACAGATCGTCAATACCAAGGAGTGGTTATTTTCTTGTGAGCTTGATTAACCGTGGCTGCCATCTTGACTCACGATACTTTAGGGAGAGGCCGGAAAGGGGAGCTTCGTCGTCGTCTTCGCGCGTCGCGAACGTACGAAGTAGGTTCACTCTATCCAGGTGCCGATTTCTCAGTTTCACAATGTTTTTCTCGCTGGCATCCAGGAGTGGAAAGAAGCCGCTCTTACACTGGACAGGTATTTAGACTTTCACGAGTGGAAGCGAGTCGACGAAGACCCTTTCTATGATTGGAAGTTGGTCAAAAAGGTGCGCATGTTTGTGACCTTCTTGCGAATCCTACTCTTATTCTCAACCAGGTTAATAGATCACTCAAGATTTTGCGAGAGAGGAACGATGTTCGTGGAGTGCTCGGTGTACTTGAAACATGCATTCGGACCAACTTCGCTGGCGTAGAATCACCGAGGTAATGAGTACACATTTAAATTTTATTACTCCAGTACTGACTTTCTGTGGAAGGCTCTACAGTGAGGTTGCTTGTTTTCACTCAAATCGTTGAAACACATCTCATTCTGCTTTAGACCTTTCTGGGCACTAAAAACCTGATCGAGTGTGCGTTCCCACTCCATTGCTCGGCTCCTCTGATGAATTGATAGTTGTCTCCTTCGTCAGCATATCATGATGAACAGGAAAAAGCTCTCCAATTCATCCGAGAATCTACGGAACTATCGAATGAAGAGAAGAAACGATTTTTCAAGAGTGCAAGCACCAACCTTGGCACATCCGCACTTTGTCTATCAGGTGGTGCATCATTTGGCTATTGTGCGTCAACCAACTATGTAAATACTGTTTGGTAACTTGAAACGCAGATCATTTAGGAATAGTCAAGGCATTCTTGGATGATGGCGTGTTACCTCAGGTGATTGCAGGGACCTCTGCTGGTGGCCTTGTTGCCGCACTCGTGTGTACGAGAACGGATGACGAGTTAAAAGCCCTCTTGGTCCCCGAACTGGCCCACAGACTGACAGCCTGCGAGGAACCTTTCAAGTTTTGGTTGAAGCGTTTCTGGAAGACTGGTGCTCGGTTCGACAGTGTGACGTGGGCGCGGAAGGTTTGTTTCGTGAATGTCTGAGTTCTTGCCCTCGTTCAACACGTCACATCCTAGTGTACCTTTTTCACGAGAGGTTCCATGACCTTTCGCGAAGCTTACGTTAGGACAGGACGAATTCTTAACATATCCGTTATTCCAGCTGACCGCCACTCGTTAGTTTCATGATGGCTATTTAGAACTCGCCTGATCTCTGGTACACAGGCCAACAAAGTTACTGAACTACGTTACCGCACCAGATACGGTCATCTGGAGTGCACTGCTGGCTTCGGCAGCAGTACCCGGCATACTGAACCCCGTCGTACTGATGCAGAAACTCATAGATGGCCGTCTGGTACCGTGGAATTGGGGAAGTAAGTTCAAGGATGGTTCTCTAAGGTTCGCGACACGCTGCCCGTAAGTTTTCTACTCTCATGCTCGTTTGCAGGGTAGATATACCGATTCAGGCTCTTAATCTATACTTCAATGGCAAGTCTGAATGTTCCGTTTAAGCCTACGGCAATTAATGTGGTACCTTGTAGTCACTCATCCAGTCGTATCACAAGTTAATCCGCATGTCCATTTGTTCTTCTTTGCGCCACGAGGTTCTGCCGGAAAACCAGTAGCCCACCGGAAAGGGAAAGGTGTGCCCCGGTGATTATATTACGCTCACTATTACTAATCTAGACTCTAGGTTGGAGAGGCAATTTCCTTTTATCCGCTGCTGAACAATGGCTCAAATTGGAGCTTACGAAGAATTTCAAGGTAAAATGTCGCGACCCGTGGACGGCATCCGGACTGACAAAGTTTTGTGTTTTAGGTTATCCGAGATCTTGAACTACTTCCGCAGCTGCTTGGCCAGGACTGGTCTAGCGTCTTCCTCCAGCGATTCGATGGTACCGTGACGCACGTATCTGTTTTATTGAGCCCTTGCGTTCCATATCTCATACGTACTTCGGCTAGCATATGGCCAAAGACGCGACTCTTGGTGCGTATCTTTGAAAGCTCCGTTATGTATTTGGTTTAGTCTCACTCTTTTCAGGACTGGTTTCACATATTGAGTGATCCAGACCCCACTGAACTTCAGAGGATGATCCGAGTCGGAGAAATGGTCACCTGGCCGAAAGTGAGCCATCTTTCCGGGTAGCTATGCGCAATTAACGACACTCCGAAGCTTCGCATCATAGAAAATCGGTATCGAATTGAGCGACAGATAACTCTTGGCCGACAAGCTGTCCGCCGTGCAATCCAGCGTGGGCGATCTACGCAGACTCCCACTGACGCGGACGGTGTCGTCAACGACCCGAAGTATCTATCAGGAGTTCGTGTGCCAGTAACTTCTACCATCGCACAACCCCCTCTGGCGGCGGATACCGATACTGAAAAGGCTTTTGTCGACAATGGGACGGCGTGGTATTTTCGACGTGGACGTCCTATCGTCGATGATGCTGTAGAATCTGACATGTCGGCTCCTGGGGACGCTGGATATACAAGCTCTACGGACCCCCTCCGTTCTCCTATCCTTCGCCGCAAGTGGGCCTCGGATCTTCTTCAATCACGAGGGTCCCCCGACGGAGAGTTACCCGCTACATCAGAACCGTCTGTTGCTCCACGACGCGCGGGTGGATCTTTGCAATCCATCTTTTTGGATAAATTAGGACAAAAATCAGTTTCCGCTCTTACGGTCCCGTTTTCCTCTCCGCTCAAGTCTTCCAGGGTTTCGAGAAGCAGAGCACCGAGCCCGGATAGACATGAGCCATCGTGGAGCAGTGATAGCTCTTCCGAGGGCGAACGATTGTCTTATGATAACCTGTCTGTCCGAGCAACCGTCGCAGCTGATTCTGACCGCGGAGGGGTGTTGGAGAATGTGGACTCGGATTAATACAACTTGGGACTCTGGAATGCGTTGTTTGATAATGTAAGTTAATATAAGTGATACGTTTGTAGATGGCGGTGTTGTACTATTTGTGATAGCCCCTGAATTGACACACTGAGACCACGATGACAAGCACGTCCCCTCCCACAGCTCAGCTACTGGCAGATGCTGCTGCCAGACGTCTTGGAAACACGGAATCGGGCGCTTCGGGCGCACAACTCATGCAAGAGCATGAGCATCGACAAATGTTTCGTCGTCTGATCGACCCGGGCATCTTTCGACCCAACTCGAAACAAGTCGCCATGGACGCGCTCAAGGCGGGTTACTCATCCTTGTTCAAAGCCTCGCATCTGACGCACAACTCAGACCTTGTCCATGATCGCAGAAAACATTCTGCGCGATCCCGAGAACCCGAAATACCACACGTTCAAGCGCGAAAACGATACCATCAGACGGCGCTTGATAGAGCCCAAAGGCACGCTCGAGTATGCGATCGCGGTACGTCCTCCGTGTTCGATCGCGTTCGCTAGCATGATGCGACCCCCCCTTCTCTCTTGTTTAGCTCGGGTTTAGGCCCAAGGTCTGTCATCCGTTCGCCTCGTATTTATGATGCCGTTCCACCGAGTTACAGGTGCAAGACTTTCAATCGCACTACGTCTTCAACCCGAGAAAGATGGCGGACCTGCGCGTCGGAGCCGCCATCCTCCGGGAAGCACTCGATCGCGAGACTCAAAAAGAAGAACGCTCTCAACGTAGCATGGAGGAGCAGAAAGCGGCTGCGGCCGCGGCTGTGCAGAATGTCGGTGGTCGTTTGGTTTTTTTTTTTTTTTCGCAACACGCACGCGTATTTGGAACTGACGCACGCACGCACACGCTCTTGTGTCGGAACAGGTCAAGCTGGCGTTCTTGGACGATCGAAAGCGCAAGTCGTCGTTGGATGAACGGGAGCGGGTGTTGCGAGACGTTCGTGAGTCCGCGCAGGCATCTCGGAACAGCGTTTCCGTGGCGCCGACCTTGTCGCCTCCACAAAGTCCTTCGCTGATGCCTGGCGTGGGACACACGTTGTCTGAGGTCGATGACGCGGGCCTGGACGAGCCGCCTCCGTACCACGATTCAGACTGATTTTCCTACATAGTATTCGTCCCACACCTTCTGATATACAACGTGTAACATTTGACAAAGGTTTACAAAAATAACGATAAAACGCTACAAATAGCCAAATTCCTAAGAGAAAGTTATTTTGGATTTTTCGATCGCTTCTGCCATATCGGACATGGGAGGGATCATGGGTAAAGGTGGAAGCGTGAATGGAGAATGCGTTCCTTTGTTGCCAGCGGTGCCCGAAGTCTGGTTCGCAGCTAGCACCATAGTCAGAAACCGCGTCCGTCCAGTTTCGTCTCAAGAACTCACCAGACTGCTCATATGCCCTCGCTCGTTGCAAAACCAAGCTCTCCTTTCTATGTGTGCTCTGGGGAACACGCGTCAACATTTCAGAGGTGTTGGTGTGTGGGAGCGACACGGCGGCCGGCCGTCTGTCTGCCAGTGACAAAAACCGCATTGGAGATTGGTTTTCCTGACGGTCCTTGTCCTCGGGCGGCGGGCTGGCAGGTGCCTGAGCGCTCGAGTTGCGTCGTTGTGCGCCGGGGATCATCGACTTGACGGCTTGAGAAATGCGCGAGCTTGTCGTTCGCATGTGCGTGTATGTGCTGGTGGGCGATGAGACGCGTGGCATGGGCGTTTCCGAGACAGCTGGAGGCGGCTGGGATGGGACGCCCGGACTGCGAACGCGAAGAGGGGGTATCGCCGGCGGCTGCCCGAGGGGAAAAACGACCTTGTCTGGTGACTGAACAGCTGTAGTTGCCGATCTCGACCGTGCTGGACGGGGGGTTGTGTGATCCTGACTCGGCCGGCGCTGGGTTTCTGGAGCCGGTATAAATTCAGCAACGGGCCGTTTCCGCGTGAAAGACGAGATGTCTTGCATATATCCGCTGGGGGTCCACACGACGCCATCCTGGAACACTTCCGAGTGGAGCTGCGAGTGCATCTTTGAAATTCGTGCGCGTTGCTTTTCCAGCATTCGAACGACCGCAATGTGTAGTTCCATGTGAGTCTTTCGCGCTCTCCGTGGAGGACTCGCCAAATGATCATCATACGCGTCTTGCACCGCTTGCCCTAGTTGAGGCGTTACTCCTGCACGAGCAGGGTAGAGATCAAAGTAGGGATATGCTACAGGTTCGAGATGGATACACTTGAGCTGTCAACTCATCCTTAGTCCTGCAAAAAAATCAAGTGACTGAAATAATTACCTCCAACAATGCAAGGACTGCCTTTGCAGATTCGTATTCACGCTCGTCGAGTGTCCCAGGAACAAGGACCGAATCAGATATGTTGTAATACGGCTGCACAAAAGGGTACACGGGAGCATCTGAAGATCAGACGTGTCAGCATGGATAAAGCATAGAATCTTCGAAACGTACAGATAAAAATAAATGGATACTTTGGTTTGACCGTCTCTGGGAAATCGTCGACCGATACAGCTGGATAAATAGACTCTAGAGACCACGGGTAGCCCACAGGGTCTGAAGACACTGTTCAGATTTGGAAAGCCAAGGTACTCGAACTCGATACTCACAGATATCCAATACTGGGTACTGGGCAGACAGCTTGATATCAATAGGTTTCCTTTCTATCGGTGATGCTTCTAATCTCAACGGCTGGTCGATCTCGATAGAACAATCAGGATATGGGATTATGAATGGGTACACTGCAGGATCTAGCCCGAAGCCTCAGTCAGGAAATTTCCGAGCTCAGTAAACGACATACAAATAACAAGCCATGGGTAGCCACGAGTTTCGGAAGTCTCGACTGATACTGGAGTCGATCCAGCGACGTTGACCAAAGGGTAGATGTGATCCAGATTATAAGGATAGCTTGCAGGATCTGTAAAGGCTTAGAACATTCATTACACTCCATGGTATTTGGACTCACAGATATCGAAGCTAGGATAAAGAGAAGGCAGTCTCACTTCCACTTTCTCATGTTGAACGTTCGCGATCACCCTAGTGGGGCTTTCTATCTGCAAAATGCTGGGATAAATATTGAAATGAGGGTAAACAGCGGGGTCTAGAGGTGCGAATGGTGAGCCGCTGCATAGTGGTATATTCGGGGTCGAACTTACAGATGTCGAGAATGAGATATGTGTTCCAATCGGCAAACGTCTCTGTTACCTGTTGTTTCAAAGTGGATTCGCCTGCCGGTGCAGGGTAGAGGTCGAAATGGGGGTACGCGGGCGGGTCTATATGCGTAAGATACGATTAGAAAAAAAGGACTACCAATATTGCAAAGCGTACTCACAAATCACTAGGTGCGGATATTTCAAGACAGACTTCTCGAATACCGACACAAGATTTTTCACTTGGCTAGCGCTCTCGAAAAAAGGCCAGACCAAATTCCACGGTTGGTGAGGGAATTCGGAATTCTCGGAATCCTCGAGAATGCGCTGCCCAAGATCCGGGGAGGGTAGGCGATCAATACTGGCTATGTCCGAGTACAGATCATCGTCCTGTGGGCCCCATGTCGTCGCAGTCGAAGGCGTTAGTAGGACCGACCCTCGAACGCGGCGATCAATGTGCACGGATTCTCGAATGGATGGGGTAAGGGATAACTCTAGGGGTGACGGAGGCCCTGCAGAAGTCGGCGACCAAGCGTAATCGGCCAAGTCTAGCTGACGAGGTTCGTCACCCTCCCAAAGGTAATCAACCAGCCCAGCTTGAACGCCCAATTTGGCTCTCCACATTTCTATGCGACGGCGGCGAAGGTTCGAATATCCGTTTGTACGTTCTACGGCGACCACGGCCCTCGCAAATGCCGGATACACGTCAAGATGAGGATAAACCGCCGGGTCTAAGGGAAGTCAGCGTGCAAAGTCAGCAAGATACAAATATTCTTACAGATTACCAGGTTCGGGTAATGCGGAACGAGGCTTACGGAGGATTGACTTTGCTCTACCAGAAGTTCCTCGACTTCGACGATGCCGGCGGCGGGAGGCGGATAAATATCGAAATAAGGATAAGCAGCAGGATCTTGCTCTCACATCAGTAAGAGTGCTTCATTCTTCAATAGAGACTCACATATGTTAAGATATGGATAGTTCGAGTGTGAATCACTCTGCTGTTCTGGGAGAATAGTCGGACTAACGCTTCGAGAAGTTGGCCAAACCGTGCGCCATGTCGTCGAAGTCTCCCATCCGAACGAACTTCCCCAAACTGCTGGCTTTCTAGCACGATAGACCGTCGGAGGGGTGGAAAATTGTCCCTTTGTCTCGAGTAGGTTCGCGGATAACGGATAAACTTGGAGCCAGGTCTTTGCTGTCAACCATCCAAAAGAAGAGCCCCAAACTACGCTCGCAACCGACTTTCCCTAAATATCGTCTTATGAATATGAGTAAATGCTTCATTTCCGCAACACAGACCTTATCTTGCGCTGGATATATTTCCAAGTGAGGATACACGCCAGGGTCTTCCACATGTGTCAGCCTCCGTTAATAAACGATGGGGTCATTCACTTACAGATGATCACATTAGGGTATTCGGCAGGAAGACAGCCCGTATTTACTAGTCTTACATCTATCGCCTTCTGTTTGAACGTCTCGGCGACCTGTAAAGCCTTTGGATAGAGATCAAAGCGCGGATAGACAGCGGGGTCTAGGTCGCATATATTAGGTGAGAAATATATCAGAAGCGTGCAGTTTCACTCACAAATAACGAAGCTAGGATACGATGCCGATACGCCGTTCAGTGAGTAGATGGTTGTATCTTGTAATCTCCCCCCCTTTGTTTGCGGGACGCCGGCAACCGGAGGATACAGGTCGAGATGAGGGTACACGGCGGGATCTGCCAAAGATTGTCAGTACTTGCAGAACATTTTAATCACCATGCCCATACAGATCACCAAACGGGGGTAAGACGCCGAGAGGCTATTAGAACCATCGAGCATCACGACAACCGGTCGTAAAGTATCCTCTTCGATGGTGCATGCAGGGTAGATTTCAGAGTACGGGTAGACCGCAGGATCTTGTTTTCGATGAGCCCTCGTGAAGCTGAAACGAGTAGCTCTTGGACTCACAGATACAAATGTTTGGATATCGAGGCACCAGTCCCCCTGCTCCGACGAGTTGAATGGGAGAAACAGATCGCATCATGGTTATCGAGTGTGGGTAAACCTTTTTCCAAGTCACTCCCGCCTTCCAACCAAATGAACTGCCCCACACCGACGGAGAATGCGCATCGGGACGAGAGTGAACGGTTGGATCTATGCGCGTTCACTGTCAAGGGACACACATTCCTTGACGATAGCAACTTACAAATTACTAGGTTGGGGTACCGAGGCACGATACCGTTGGAATCTTCGAGCTGCACCCGGATAGCGGGTTTTGTATGAGCATACGGGTACGCCTCTTTCCACGCCGATGCAGAACGCCACCCAAAAGAGTTTCCCCAGACAGCAGAGCGTCTTGGGACCAAGGTATCTTCGACCATGCGCTCTCCCAAATCGGGCGAGGGCAACCGGGATGTGTCCGAAACGACCAAGAACCAGTCGTCATCGGCCGGGCCCCAGCTCGTCACAGTGGATGGAGTAAGCTGAACGGTCCCGCCGACGCGACGATCGAGGTGTATCGAACAGGGACGAGAAGACGCAATTGGTGATCCCATGGGAGGAGTGCGAGGCCCCGCCGACGTTCCCGACCAAATAAAGTCACCGATGTTGACTGCCGGCTCAAAATTACGCTCGAGTGCGTATTCATCCATGGTCGTACCTCCCACCGGTATCTCAGCGTCAGGGGATGGTTGGTAGGCCTCTGCCATCGAGAGCGGGTACAGCTCCATGGATGCTCTCCATGACTTTACGCGACGCTCTAGTTCATTTTTCGAAGGGCGAGGAATAGCTGACTGGGGGATCGGCGACAAGCCCGCATGAGTCTCGTGTGCAGAAAGAGGTGAATTAGAACCGTTCTGCAGTTTGGGAGGCACGTGAATGCCGTGCGATTCGAATCGGTCTACGAGGGAAAGCTTCTTGGGCAAGTGACGGAGCGTTGCCGATCGCGAGTTAGCGACCAGGGTCGCCGAACCTGAAACGTCCCACCGATCCTCGGCGGGCTGTTCGTCTGCATCCGTAGTCCGACTCTCTCCCCGCCAGTGAGCAAACGACGCCTGAGAAGCGGCGACTTGCGGGAATGGGGGGTCCAAGTCCCGTAGAGTTCCCGAAACCCACGCATCAAACCACCGTGCCTTGTTCGTATCAATATCGAATTCGATGCTCCCGCCTATCGGCAACTGGTGACCCCCAGAAGGAGCACGGTCCTCGAACAGGTGTCCAAAGAGATACTGCCACGAATCATCGGAGATACGAGGCGTCATGGTTATGCCATTCTCGTTGATATGAAAGTATAGGCAGAGTCCCACGGTGCTTGGAAAATTATATTCGCGGGCGATCGCGTTCAATTGCCCAAACATCTGAAAAGCGAAATGATGGGTCAGGCACTAGGACGGCAAACAACCTAGATACCCACTGATGGAAACAATGGCATCAAAATTCCTTGAGAGAGCCTATGGCGCGGCCCCATGGACAGAACGTTTCCAAGCCGCCCTTGATCGAGTGGAAAATCAGGGGGAGGGATGACGACGACGAGATTCTTCGGGCTCCGCTGGTGGCTACGATCGAGGGGCACTCGAACACCCGAGTGTTGATACGAAAGCGTGGAGGTCCTGCGAGGCCGGAGTCGCGAGCGTTCGGGCGTGGCACCCGGGTAATGACCATTGGCTGCAGTCATATCAAAGTCCGCACTAGGAGGAATATCATGGTCAGTGTCCGGCGGGCTGAGAGGTAGGTGTCGAAAGGCATGGAGAGCATGGCCAGCCATTTTTTCGATAAATAACGAACCGCGGCAGGGATGGTCTGCGGGAAGGTAGGGAACGAATTCAAAGAGGAATGGATCAGATATAACTCGGCCAGCGACATGAGGCTATGAGGCACCGGTTTCTCAGCGGTGTCTGATTGGGGTTGGCTTTGGGAGATCGCCAGGACGACGGTGTCCATCAGCGTGGATGGCGGTGAGAAGTTTACCCACCGTTGGGTAGTGTGAGTGGTACATGATTAGACGCGGTGGCGTAGTATATACTTGGCTCCTGCGATGGAGGCAAAACTAGCCCAGCTTGCGACGCTCGCACAAAAGGACAAGACTCCCGCCTATCTTTCCCTCCTCTCAGAAACTCTGTCTCGCACCGATCACGCCTCTCTCCCGGCCGATCTCCACGTTCTCATCGACGCCGTCGCCAACCCTGACGTCGTCGGTCTCGTCACAGGCAGACAAGTCATCTCAGAGCTCGTCAAGAGCATCCGCGCCGGTGCCATCTCAGACCATGACATACGCAAACGCGTCGTCGAGGACGCGCTCGCGACGCTCCAGCCCCGCATCGCCAGCTACGAGGAACAGGTATCTGCTCGTGGCCGTGTTACGCCACCATCCATTGACATCATCCCTATCAGATCAACTCTCTGAGATTCCAGCTCGCTGATCTCCTGGAAGTCGAAGAAGAATGGACAGAGGCTGCACGCGTTCTCATGGGCGTATCTCTCGACTCTGGTTCGCGGTACGGGAATCGGCTGCAGTGTCGTCGGTCGCATGCTAACCATATCACCACCAGTTCATTGCCCGACGAGGAAAAGTTCCGCGTCTACGTCCGCATCGTCCGTCTCCTATTGGAAGACGAGGACTCTGTACAAGCCGAGACTTACTACAATCGCGCTGCCTCCCTATCGAACTCCACCACGAACAAGGAGATCCAGCTGCAGTTCAAATTATGTCAAGCAAGAATCAGCGACTATGCCCGCAAATTCATAGAAGCAGCCATGAGGTATCACGAACTGTCTTGGGTGGCAGAGATCGACGAAGAGGAGCGAAAGCAAATTCTGTAAGTACACAGACGCCGCAGTACGGATCGCAAAAAAGGGGGTTGAGCAGATTTCTTCCAGATCTCACGCCGTGACGTGTGCCGTTCTCGCTCCCGCAGGTCCTAACCGCTCCCGCGTACTCGCATCCTTGCACCGGGACGAGCGATCAGCCGAGCTTCCGACGTACAACATCCTCTCCAAGATGTTCCTCGATCACATCCTCCGTCCAGCAGAAGTCAAGAGCTTCGAGGAGTCGCTTCGACCACATCAGCTGGCGAAAATCACCATGTCTAGCAACGAAAGACTCGTCTCCACTGTCGACGAAGACGATCTCTCTGAACCTTCCGCGAGCACGCGCAGGGGGCCATCCACGGTTCTCGATCGTGCTGTCATGGAGCACAATCTCTTGGCCAGCTCCAAGATATATAATAATATCTCGTTCCGTGGCTTGGGCGCATTGCTGGACTTGGCTCCTAGCGCTGCTGAGACGATGGCTCGCAAGATGATCGAGCAAGGTCGATTGAAAGGTTCCATTGACCAGGTGGACAGGCTTATCTGGTTCGAGGAAGGGAGAGAAGACGACGACGCTCAAGGCAAGGCAGGGGGTCTGGGCGACGTCGAGCAGACCAGCGAAGCCACCGGATCGCCTTTCACAAAACGTTGGGACATGCAAATACGGACCACGGCAGCAAATGTGGTCTTCTTTCCCTGTCCCCATATCCATGCTGATCCTTTCCCAGGTCGAGTCAATCGTACAACACCTTGCAGTTCAAGGTCTCATTCAAGCCCCTGCATGATGTCCGATCGTCACCGTCGGATGACACATGGGTTCCAAGCACCGAAGATGTTATTAGACAGGATGTGGTTGACTACTTTCCAATTTACGTCGTTTCTTGGCGCGCTCTCGTTTAGTCTCCAGCTCGTGCCACTCGCCCTCAAGCGACGACAAACTGGGGGTGACATGTAAGAATCGTAAGCAAGCAGATTGAGTGTGTAACACATACCCAACTGGGAGCTCGGCTGGCGGTAGCTCGTCCTTGAAATAAGGTGCTTCGAGGGCTTGCACCGCAGTGACCCGTTTAGTAGGATCATACGTCAACAATTGCTCCGCTAGATCGAGACCCGCAGGGGATAACCACCTAGAGCAGCGTCAGCTCCGCAAGACCAAATTGTGTCACGACTGACTTTTGGAAGAGCTCCCTGAAGTGATCCGGTAGCACTTCCTTTGGTTTCACTAATTCGTACCAGGGTAGCTCGGTAATGCCAGGCCATCGCTCTGGAGTCGGCGTGCCAAAGATACGGTAGATGACATCGAGCTGGTGGATCTCGTCATTTCCCTGAAATATCGGTTTCTTGGTAAATAGCTCGAGCATAATGCAACTGCAAGGAACGAGTCATACGCCTTTTTTTCATCAGCAAGTAGCGACAACTTACCCAGCGCTCCACATATCCACCTCCGGTCCATATACCGTCGCACCAAAAAGGAGCTCTGGTGGTCTGTACCAAAGGGTAATTACCCGGTTGGTATAGTCTATGCGCCGCCGTTTCTGATAAAACCGTGCAAGCCCAAAGTCAGCAAGTTTAAGTTCACCCCTATTATTGATCAAAATATTTGATCCTTTGACGTCCCTGTGTATCACTCCTTTGTGATGCAAGTATGCGAGGCCGGCAAGCATTTGGTTGCAAAGCGACTTTAGATTTGCTTCCGAGAAAGAGAATTGCGTTTGAGAGAGGACCCCCGTGAGGTCATGATCCATGTATTCAAACACCATAAACACCGAGCCTGCGTACAGGGGTTACATGTGAGCGAGGTGGCCATCGTCGGTGGATGGACCTACCGTTGGACACCATCATTTCATAAAGCTGCACTATATTCTGGTGCTTCAGCGATTGGAGGAGTTTAATCTCCCTCATGGCCGTAACGGGAAAGCCATCTCTCTCCGCTTCCATCCGTATCCTCTTCAGTGCGACGTGGACATTCGTGATCGTGTTGCGAGCTTTGTAGACCTTCCCAAACGTCCCCTCGCCGACCTGGCTCACGATCGCATACAACTCTTTTCGAGAGGTCACGCTTGGGGACGAAGGACGCGTGCCTGCGTCAACTTCCGCCTCAGACGGGCGAGGTTGTTGCGCAGGAGTAACAAGGTCGCCATTAGCTTTCGGTGACATTGGTACTTTCGCGACATCATGAAGAGCCGGTGAGAGTGGCCGAGATTCAGGAACGACGTCCACCGACGCAGGGTGGGTGTCTTGCGGCAGTGAAAACAAAAGTTGGGAATGAGGTTTTCCAACGGGCTGCCGGGAATGCTCATCTTGATCGGTCACCACGTCTTCGTGCACGCGTTTGGTCGGGACTTCGGGACGCGCGGGAAGTTCATGGCGTTTGGCTCCATGGTGCTCTTGATCATCGCGAGGGAAAAACATCTTCACTGACGAACTAGTAAGCCCAATGGGTTTGAAACCTGCGGATTTCGAAGAAGATTTAGTTCTAGTGGGAGAGTCTCCGTCACGTCGTTGGTGTGTCGTCGATGACATTGGCATTATCTCTTGGGAGCGGGAATCTGAGGTCGGAGGTATAACAGATGGAGGTGGCATGCGTTCAGAGGATCGACGTGGTGAATCGGGGGAAACGGAACGGGCAGCCTGCTCAAACGTGAGTTCAAAGCGTGGCCCACGCTGGTGAAGGGACGTACAACGTGATCCCCATTGGCGCTTGCTTTCTCGTGTCCCGCCGACTCGGCTTCTTGGTTGACACCGAAATTTGTGTGCTGCTGCAGTGTAGTCTTGGATATGGAAAGGGAAATTTCTCTGATGGAAGTCGCGGGCGGCAGTCGATGTTTTGCTCTTGGCCGATCCCCCGGACTTCGACTTGAGCTCCTGCTCCGACTCCAACTTCTCGAAGATACAGAGGAAATACTTCTTCCACGCGGGGGTGCTCGACTGGCATAGCTTCGATGGGATGAGGCTGGAGATCTCGACCTGTGCCCTCTTGCTGGCGGAGTGTGGCTACGAAGTCGCACTGGACTGGGATGGCGGACATCTTGTTGTGGCGAGAACGACCGCGAGCGCGAGCGACCCCTAGACGATGGCCGAGAATATAGAGAATCGGGAGTCCGCGAACGTGATCGCGAAGGAGATGAATGTCGCTTGACAGGACTGCGGACCGGTTTGGGAGGTAGAGGATGGAATTCTCTTCTCTGCCAGCTTTTTTTTTTTTAAAAAAAAAAAAAGTCAAGTCGTGAGGACCGAAATAAGAACAACAGAGCGAATGACGTACTTGTTCAAACTGTCGTTATCGTTCCGCCGGTCCCACTTGCGGTCATAATCTCGGTCCCTGTCGCCTCGTTGGCGCTGACGATTCTGAATGTTTTTCTTTCCCTTCATTTTTCCCGGCGCACCACGGCCGCGTTGGCTGCGGTAGTTTTGTTCTCCCCGCGAGTGCCAACCAGGACCAGGTTCCCAAGATCGATCCTCTTTCGAGTACGAACCATCGTCTTGGTTGTCTGGACGACGTCGATTCTGATGTCGGTCGCCGCGTTTCCGCGATTCCCAGCCATTGTCGCTTTGCCACCGACGATTCCCTTGCGACCGATGTTCTCTGTTTCGACTGCCATCCCAGCCTTTACTTCGATCCTCTTCCGCATCTCCTCTTCGCCAATCCGACGACGGCGAGCCCCACTGGTGACCATCGTCGTGGTTGTCCAACGAGCCCCAACCCTGTGACTCGTTACGGTGAGCATAATTCGGGACGAAATCCCTCGACGACCGGTCCCTGCCACCACCCTGAAAGTCGTTTTCATGAGAGAACCGAGATCTGCGCTGGTCCCCGTCTCTCGATTCAGCAACATCATAGTTGTCTCGAGCCCGAAAGCGACCCTCGGAAGGGTGCGGGTGATGGTGGTCTTGCGAGTCTGCATGGCTGTCTCTGTCTCTATTCATACTGTAAGCAACGTTCGTCCTCGACGACGAAGGGATGTACGTGTCGGTATGCTGTTGGTACGTCTGAGGTCGAGAACGCCCGTAAGCGTCTGTCTGTGTGTCGTCCGCTCGTGAGACTGGCACTTGAGCCAGTGCAGTGTCGTCGTCGTTGCTGACATTTTTGCCACGCTTACGCTTGTGTCGGTTTTGAGAAGAGTGCATGAGCAGGTAGATGTGGTGCGTGCCGGTGAGAGACAAAGAGAGAGAAAGCAAAAAAAAAAAAAAGTGTGTTGACCGAGTCAAAAAGGGTCCCCTTGTGGTCGTGGGCGGACAGATGACGGTGCAAAATAGCAACAAACGCTCGAATCAAAAGGCAAAGGCTTTGAGCGGGATGTGATCAGCACCGTCCTTGGTTTTACACGACCACCGGGACTTACATAACGACGACAAAAGTTCAGCAGAGATGTGCAAGCATACCAACCGTCCCGTTTCACGTGGTGGCGGGTGTCAAAGTGGGTAGTCGCCGACCGATTCTTCACAACATCAAACCCAGTCCTCGCGAGCCCGAAAATGCCCTGCCCGGAGACGCGCATCAACCTGGCAGTCGTCGACTGAGGGTGTGTGAGCCCGCAGCATTTATCACAAGAAATTCCCAGCCGCCTTGATGGAGGGAGTGCAGTGCAACATGCGCGACTACTAAAGACAGCAATAATCATACACTTCATTGGTTTATACACTGCGCGATTCGACTTTCAGAATCTCCCATCTCGTCGTCTGCACTTCGCATTAGCTCCAGCGCACGCTCGTGATGGTGCATGATGAGACGGGCAAGCTGCAGATTGGCCGAGTGATTTCTTTTCGAGGCACGAGCGTTCCGCTGAATGATCGAGGATGCGTTTCGGAACTTGGAATGCGCCGCTGGGCCACGAGCGGGGGCAAACAGCTTGCGACGTCATGTTCAGTTCGATAGCACTGCTTGTGGCCATTTGAAAGTAGCTCACCTTGATCGTCGAGTCGATACCGCTGACAGCCACGAGCGGGAAAGTGGGATGTCCTTCGATGACGTTCACGACGCTTCCATCTCCCTCCAAAACGTCGACCAGCTCTCCCGACGACTTCTTCCATATGAAAAAGTTGCCGTCGTCCGACCCCGAGGTAACGTATTCATCACAAGGCCCCAAATAGTTTACTATCGATTTATCTGTGTCGATCATCCCCGTTCTCAAACAAGGTGCTCACCATCTTTGACCGTTTCGACATTGCAATGGCCAGCGAAGCGCATGCGAGGGTAGATCACGGGAACATCGGGATGCATGTCAGCAGCCGACATGTTTCTCCGGCCGTCTTCGCTTTCGGACTCGTCCATCAACGCGCCGTCGCTGTCTGATTCATTGTCAGCAAGAAAACCATCAACTTCCATTTCCACCTCTTCGTCTTCCGCAGAATTTTCAGTCGTCTGTATTCTTTCGTCATCTTTCCTGTCGCCGCTGTCCACCTTCAAAGGTGATCTAGCCTTCTCTGGATTCGATGGCAGAATGCAAGACTTTTCGTTGCCAGTGAGTCCTGGCTCATCTCGGGTGGAATACAGATACACCGCATCAGAGTTGTATGCTGAGCAAGTTCATCGTGACGACGGCAGGTCGAACGGGCAATGCACTCACATAAAAGAAGCTGCCAAGACAAGTCGCGTCAGCACAACCAAGTTGTTTTCCATCGTCGACAGGATATACCTCGTGTCCGTTCCAAGACGACATTCGTGCGCCAGTGATATGTTCGCGTCCCTTTGCTTCTCCCGGCGCTCGGGAATATCTAGAGAATCGTCGAACGCATGTTGTCACATCATCGGCAGCTGGAGACATCCCCCATTCCTCCCGTAGATGTCGACCTATGTGACGTCGATCAAAGAGATGGGCCTCCAGAGCACGCGCGTCAGTGCTCCTGGCTCGCGACACTGTAACAAAACTCACATAAGGTGATTCACCACCCACCACAAACTGATAGGGTGTCAGTGGTGAGAGGGCAATCGCGGAAAGTTCGTGTGGCAACTTTACCAGGGGTGCAGGACATTGACCCCTGGCACAGGAATGCTGCGTTCGCAGGTCATGTTGACGTACTTGCCCATCCTAGCGTCGAAACGTCGCTCAGTGGGCGGGTGAAATCGGGTAGACATGGATACAGACTTCAGCTACCGTCAGGAAGAAATCAGGACTGTCTTCTGTGATGATGCGCTTCGTCCTCCTGGTGTGACAGCGCAGAATACGAAGGCACGCGTCTCTGGTCGAGTACCTTGTTTCGTTGCCCGAGGGTGACCGACCAACCGACTCGCCAACGTCAAACACGCGAACTTGTTTGTCACCCGCTACGGTTGCGCTACGAAATGTCAGACGAGCATTCCAGTAGAAAAGACGGATTATTCACATCCTTGTAGACGAGGGCAGCATATGGGCATTGAACACGTTGGCACTGTGACCCGTTTCAATTACGGTCTGACAGGCAAAAGGATACTCGTTCCGAGTGTCTGAGGAATGATCCATCCGCCACACCCGCAGCCTGATACATGGGATATCACGAATGGAATAAAAGAACGAGACTCGACGACTTACTGTTGATCATCTCCGCTACTGATGAGGAGGTCCCCGTTCTGTGCCCAGCTCAGGGCATTCACGCATCTTTCAAAGGGGTCAAATTGTCTGCGATCGAGAGAGTGACGCTTACCCAGTATGCCCATAGTCATCACCTCCCAGGACGTTCACTCTGTCGAGGCACCGGGCCCACACGTTGCTGGTCATTTGACGTTTCCAGGTCTGTAATTTTGCAGTGGACGGAACTATGTCGTGCGGGCAACTGAACGAAACGGGTTGATACATGGCCAAGTGGTGTTTGCCCACGTCCATTGTCGACCGCCTTCAGGATATGCTCCTTGATATGGTTATTTGGTAGTGGATGAACGAGAGGGGCAGTAATTGGTCCGAAATCCGCGAGATTCAAATACTACTACCGAGATCGGCGGGAATAAATAAACCGTCATCCATTAGATCAAGCATGTTCGCCAAAGGCAGGGAATGTACATGACAAGAACAGTAACAGAATAGTCTCAAGCGGCAGTAGCAAAGCCAACAGCATCTCTGCCCAAGTCATACACCGTAAAGTATCGTCTCAGGAAGACGTCACCTGCGATAAAAGTCAGCAAGGAGTTCGGAACAAGTGCATCAGAATTACCGATAATCCAGAGGGAGCCACCGGGCAGGTTAATGTCCATGCCTTGAAAGGCAGAGATGCAAGTCCCTTGGACATTGAGGACATAGTCGCTACCCCGGAGAGGGTATGGCTTGCCGGCAAAGTAGAAGGACAGGTCCGGCAGCGAAGGAATCTTGGAGCAGTCGACCTGGTATTGACCATTCCAGGTCTTCTTGGCGCCGATTTGCGCATTGAGCATCTCCGCAATATCAGTGGGAAGAGCGATCAAGGAGGTACCTATAGAGCTGAATAAGTTCTTTCAAAGCAAAAAAAAAAAAAAAAATCTTGGGTTTTTACCGGTATCAATAGCAGCGCCAGTGTTTTCGAGCTCGAGAACGTCATCACCAAAGGATACCTTTTCGAGTTCGACTTCCCAGTAGGCCTTGCGGCGAACGGGGACATAAGTAATCTTGCCGGTGTAGGCCGAATGGTCGACTCCACCAAATACAGCCACACCACCATCCTCATCTGACGAACCAAGGCGGAAGGAGAAGACGGGCTCATCAAGGAGACCCTGATCGATCATGTTGTAGAAGGGAGGGACTATCTTGTTCACGGAGATGGTGTTATACCCAAGACCAAGAATGCCGTCGAACCTTTTGAAGATCAAAACAAGGTCGAGTAGCGGGAGGGGATGCACCTACTTGCCAAAGGCAAAAGCAAGGCCGGGCTCCTTGGTAGCTTCGGCGAAATCTTGCCCACGAACGGAAAGATCACCGATGGTGAGGGTGTCCTGGGAGACGAAGCCCTCCATCGAACCCGAGCCGTATTGGATGGAGAAGGAGGAACCGTTTGCCTTGTACGACGAGGAGGCGCCCGACTCATACTTGGCGTGGAGGAAGCACGCGATAGAGGTGCATTGCGTGCTTGGGACCCAGAGGTTGCTAGAACTGGGGGGAAATGAGCTCGAGGCTAACAAGGAGCAGGAGCGTACACACCCGGTGTCAAGGATGACCTTGAAAGTTTGAGGGGGAGAGCCGAGTTGGATTTCGGTGTAGTACTGTGCATTCATAAAGTCTGGTGGGAAAATGAAAAAGAGAGTGGTGCGATGACAAGGACGGACGTACTGGTGAGGGGAACGTCGTGGCCACCGTTGAGGAAATCTTCCCGGGTCCAGTAAAGGTCGTCGCCCTTTGGACTGGGTTGCACCCTGCGACCAGCGCCGCCGGCACCGAAAAGGGGGAGCTGTTGGTAGGGGAGCTGTGCGCCATATTTCTCGGCGAGGTAAGCGGTCTCGAGCGCGTGACCGGGCGCGACAGAAGGCAGCTTCTGGAGCTTGAGCTTGTGTACGCCAGCGGAGGCAAAGGGAAGCAACAAGAGGGTGGTGAACGCGGAGAGAAACATGACGGGCGGGCGAGAAAGCAACTGCGGCACAAAGTTGAAATCGTCCTTTAAAGGTGAAGTAATCCGGAAAATGCCGGATCTAACTTTTTCGAACGCGACGATGGAGTCGCCGTCGACGATCGAATGTCTCCTCCTCGCACAGGCCGTGTACGAGCACGGCGCAGATGCCTGGGAGACCGTCTCCAGCGTTCTCTCGGCACATCCCGCCCTCGCCCAGTGTAAATGCTTTTCTACGCCCCAAGTGCGCGTCACGTTCGTGCCAGCCAATTACTGTAATACTCAACCCGTAGGCTAGTCTTGTCGCCAAATCTACCTCGGTCTCATGAACCAAGCCTCTCTTGATTGGTAAGAAGCATCCGCGCACCAGCCCACCCGCTCATGTATACTAGCTCCGAAGCAAACAATGCACCACACGGCACGTCTACCCCCCCCCCCCCCCCCCCCCCCCCCCGCCCCCCCCCCCCCCCCCCCCCCCCCCCCAAACCATCCGCCCCCCCCCCCCCCCCCTCATGTAACCTAGCTCCGAAGCAAACAACCCACCACCCGGCACGTCCCCCCCCCCCCCCCGTCCTCTGCCCGCATGCTCATATCCCTCCCCCCAGCGCCACTCAATCTGGCCCTCGCCCAGCGCCACTACAAAGCGCGCCTCCTCCACCTGCGCGACTTGATCGCTGCCGAAGAGGCCAGATTCAAGCAAGTCGTCTCCCGTCTCTCTCGTTCTGTCCACCGATACATCATGCACCAGGTCCATCGTCGCAGAGATTGACGAAATACGCAGCGGCGCCTGGAACGACAAGATCAAGGCCCAACTCGCCGTCAATGACCATGCCGACGAGACGCAGGCCCTTTCTCAGGAACCACGGCAAAGTCCAACTCGTGACCCCCATGTCCTGGATGATGCCACAGTGCCCGTCGCCGAGGCACCCGCACCCGCCGCAGCAGACGCTCAAGTCGTCGAGGCTGCCCCCGAAGAGCCCGCGGCCGTCGAGACCTCGGAAGAAAGCAAGCCAGAACCCGAGCTGTCCCGGATGGACGTCGAAGAGCCCCCCCTTTCTCAAGAACCCGAGCCACAGCAGCGCGAAGGCATGCGTCTCCTCTTGTGGTGGTTGCTATTGATCACATCACTTTTCAAAGGCAAACGCAAGGTCTCGGACTCGGACAGCATCGAACAAGGCTTGCGAGAAAAGAAGAGACCTCGGGACGAGTCGACGCCAGAAGCCGACGAGCAGCGTATGCGACGCCGATTCTCACGTGACGCTCCTTCTCATCCTTTGTAGCCTCTTCTCGGCAGCGCGACCCCGTCCCCCACCGCCAGACCCCACCGCCCGTTCCCAACAAACGTTTCCAAGCTGTGATCGGAATGCTTCACAGCCAGATCTCGCAACACCGCAATGGCAACATCTTTCACAACCCTATCAAACACTCTGAAGCGCCAGACTACCGCGAAATCATCAAGCGACCGATGGACCTCAAAACCATCAAAGGCAAGATCAAGGACGGCGTCATCTCGAATTCGCTCGAGTTCCAGCGTGACGTCTACCTCATGTTTGCCAACGCCATGATGTACAACCGTCCGTCCAGCGATATATACCACATGGCAGAGGAGGTGAGCCTTGATTCCCGATGATGCTTGTTTGAGATGCAAACTGTCATGCAGATGATGGCTGAAAGCGAAACGCACATCAACACGTTTCGCCAAACCGAGGGGTTCATACGCAGCACCCGTGCCTAATTCCCTTGTTCACGTCGAGACAATGATATTCATTTATTGGAAACAAATGTACAAAGGCAGAGCATACTATAAAAGCATACGACAGATGCGCAACTCAGAACCAGGGATGATAGATCTCAGACATTCTCATAAGTTGAATCGGATTCGTTGCGGTCGATATCAGGTTAGTGATCGTCTGCACGACCGGTGCGGTCGGCGGTGTCGATACCATGCCGATCTGCCACCCGCGAGGTGAGCCTCTGGGGCCACAAGTCGAATGCCAACTCACCTGATCACGCTCGAGTTTGCACGCCATCACTTCAGCACGCTTGACGACGCCGTCGATGTTGGCTGCACAGTTTGTGCGGAAGGAAACGTCAAACGTCCATGGCTGACCTCTACCGTGCAGCCAAGTCATGACTTCGTCGCGGGCAAACAAGCAAAGCTGCTGCTCTAGACCAAACTGATATTTTCCGGTTCAATGTTTTAAAAAAGTCGAGCGCAACACGTGCAAAAAAACTCACGTCGGGTTCTGTGAGGCAGCGACCAATGACCATGATGCCGGATGTAAGGACGCCCTCTGTGAAAATTGGCCCGAGGAATCGTTGCATGTTTGGCGTGAACCGGAAAGGGACCGCGTCGTTGGACGCGAAAACCGGGGCTTGGCCAGCGACGCCAGGAAGCAGCTCGCTCATGGCTATCCTGCCAGTCGAACGAGACACGTGGAACCTGGACGGCGACCTGCTTGTAAGGCAAAAGACGTATGTCATGAAGCTTGTGGCCGCAATTTGCTGTGCAAACTGTTTGCGCATTTTCCAGAGATCCGTGGGTCCACTCATGACATTCATCATATACTGGAAGGAAAAAGTCAGGATCGACAACACTGCAATCTGACACAGAACTGACTCGGGTAAGAACATCGTCTGGAACAAGCTTCGCCACAACTTCATCCATGATATCTTTCCGAAGAGTAAAGTACTCCGCCTTGTTGGGCTAGAGAGAATAAGAAACTCGACAATGGCGTGATGCGAGCGAATACATACAGTCCGCTGATTCGCCTGTTTAAACTCCTGAAGGACGCTCCTCACCTTCTCTCCAGAAACGAGGATGGGGTCTTCGCGTGTAACGCCAGTTTCTTCGCAATGGCGATCATAAATGTCACCCAGGGTCACGTAAGACGAGTCGTTTTGGAGTAGACGGAGATTTGGGCTGCATGACACGGCGGCTGGTATATGGAAGTGGAGATTGCGCTTACGCGACTCCTTCTTTCGCGCAAGCGCCCTGTAAAAATGTTTTCGAAAACGACCCTCCAATAGTACCAACATGAATTAAGCGTACCCGTTGAATATCCGGAATACTTGCATCACCCGTTCTTCTCGGCGACAGTGGCGCCCAGACGGAAGTTGTACAGAGAACGACGTTCTCGAATGGTCACTTCCGTGGATCGTGAATCTCTTCCAACAATAACCGTGCGATCGACAGTTTTCGAGCTTGGGACCAAATCTTTGAATGTGGACAAAGTTTTGGTTGCTATCCTTGTCCTAAGTAGACGACTAAGCACTCGTCGAAAAAAAACAAAACAAAACAAACGGCTCACCTCTGTATATTGGCCAGGAACTTCAATGTCATCAAATTTGCCATATTGGAACTCGGTCAAGTAGTGACTCAAAAGATCGAGCGATTGAATGCGGGGCCGTGAATCAAGGTATTTTTCTTGCCGATCTCGCCAGCGCTGGAGTCGACGGATGTACTCGTAATGAGTCGGCTTGCTCCGTAAGAAATCTTCCTCGTATTCTTTCTGCTCAGTCACGTCAGTTAGACAAGATGGATTTACGTCTCGCTACAACGCACCCGGGCAGGTCCAGTCAGGTTCGCCGCCATCTTCGTCAAGTTGTTGATCGTATGGGGTGCAAGCTGACCATCGTCATCGGGGCTATTTGTGCGCATCACGTAATTCTAGGAGCGATCAGGCAGGATGGACGAGCAAAAAATGCACACCGCGCACCTGAATGGCATCCTGCAGGAGCATACTTATTAGCCGGTAGATCTCTTCCTCGGGTGGCGCCTTGAACCTTTGGAGTATCTGATCAACCATGGTCTCCATGCTCAGGATGAGCAGTGGGAAGGCAGTCTTGAGTATTTGCACAACCTCGTCGACATGTTCCCAACCTTGACGGACAGTATAGGCTGGTTGGACGTCCGTAGCCGAGTGTTGGCCAGATAGGGGGGGCACATTGGCGTTGGAGGCGTCTGCATGAGCGGCAGGGAGCGGTTGGTTACCACTAACATCAGCGGCAGCATTCTCCCGTTTAACCTCTCCGGCAGCTTCAGTGGTCGCGTCTTGCATGGATACGTCGCTGTCTGCGCGTTTTATTCCGTTGACCGCTTGACCCGCCTGCATGGCGCGTGCGGCTGCAGCTGCGGCCGCTTGCTTCTTGACAAAGGCCATATCTTCTTTAGTCGTACGCAGAGGGAAAAATAGTGCCTGTTACGAATGTCAGCCGTGGAAACGCAGAGCCATTCACGTCAGTTACCTGAGGGTATAGCTTGGCCAAGTTGAGAAGGATATAACGGGCTTGCTTCACCTCTCGTTGATTGATGGACAGACAAAGTTGAGGTATCAACGATATCCAGTACCAAAACGCCGCTTCTCCTTTATAGGTATCGAATGCGCGAGAGATGGTGAAATTGCTGTCGTCGACGCTAAGAAGCCAAAGTACGCGAGTGAACAGAGGTCGGCTTTTGCCATTCTTGTACTGTCCAGCAGCTTGGAGGTAACAGCTGACAGCATTAGCAGCGTAAGTCATGTCGGTGGGAACCTCGTTGAACATCCGGTCGTTATAGCGGCCCCACTCCGCCCATGCCTTGGCTTGCGACATGTCCATCTGCACGGCTTGCCCAAATGCCAAATTCGCGTCCTCCGTACGACCACTCCTGGCGTGGAACATTCCCTTCAACGTGAAGAATTCGGCCTTTTGCGCATTGGAAAAGTACATGAGATTGGTGTTATTGATCACCTCCAGACCAGCTTGTAGATCATTCGGCTTTTGGTAGTGGCAGCGCGCTTGCTCCCGAAGCTTGAGGAAAGCCTCGGAAATCTCGATGTTGGGAAGAGTATAAATCTTGTTCAGGGAGCTGAAACACACGTCCAGCAAATCGTGCTTTCTGGCGACGTGAGCGAAGCGGTTGATGATCCACGCGGTTTCATGGTAGCCTCGATAGCCGGCCGTATTGACATTAGTAGAGGCTGCGTTGCCGTTCTGATTGTTGTTGGATATGAGGGGGATATAAGCCTTGTTGATCGCGTTGAACACATTTTGTCGCCACGCCACCAGGTCGCTCCAGATGCTAATATCATCGTGAAGATTAGGCAGTCGCTCTCTCCATGCTTGAAGGACCATCTTCAAGTCGGACGACTTCTTCTCCAAGTTTTGAGCGTTCGTCGTCGAAAGAGAACCAAAAATTTGGACCGCTTCCTGGAGCTCCACGAACTGCTGGAAGTGCTGCAACAAGGGGACATGGGCAACTGACAGTTGAGGAGGTAATCCAACCCATTTACGGAGCGAGAGTTGCATGGCATCTTCCAGAATTTTGGTAAACTCGGTATTTTTATCCAGCGCAGCTGGAAGCTTCAAGAGGGCGATGAAAGCCTCGAATACTCGTCTGCGCGGAGTAGCGATATCGGGAAGCTGATTGATCTGCTCTTCCAGAGCCTCCCGGTGCTCCGTCCAATCCTTGATCCTCCACGCGCTCTCCAACATGAGCTCTTGGTTGCCTTCGCTCCTGGCCAGCTCATGAAGAGTATCCCACTGCTGGAGTTTCTCCGCCGCGAGCATCCAATGGTCTTCCCAAAGGAAATATTCTGTCTCAGAAAACGCCATTGCACCCGACTTGGACTTCGTCTGGGCAAGCTCATACATGCTTTCTGCTTGATCCCACATTCCATGCTGCTCATATGCAAGACCGATGTTCGATTCAAGGTGAAGGCAGCGACGACGCCACAGCCCGTAGAACATATCTTCTTCAGCCAACTCGGCATAGAGGTCGGCCAGGGAGTCATAGACGGTATCACGCAGGCTGGCATCGTCGTCACGCACGGAATCGAGCGAGTGTTCGAGAAGTTCCAGGCCAACGTGCCATGCGCCGTACGTCTTGCATAGGAACTTGATGAGGTGAGGCGGCAATATCATGGGGGGGTTGCAGGCAAGAACGCCACTGAGCAATGTTTGGATGACGTTTGGACGCATCTCCGCTTGTTTGATGTGATAGTCCTTGCTCAAGAGGTTGATCATGTGAAGTGTCATATCGGCCTGCTCCCTCCTGGAAAGACACTTCCAGGCAGCCGAGAACACGGTGATCCACACATCGTGTGCGGCATGTGGATCGAGGAACGTAAGACGCTGAACTGGGCGCACGATTGACGAGGCCTTTTGGCGAGTCGTAAGATAAACCACACCGGGATCAAGAGTGAATTTTCTCTCTGGAATAAGGGGTACTTCTGGGTCCACGGAGCCAAGAAGGAGGTGCAGGGCAACGGAGATCCAATTATGATCCGCGAGAGGCTCCCAGCTCTGGACTGCGAGGATGTAGGCGAGTCGACTCGAAGGAGAGCGAGGAATGCTGGCGTCCAGGAGATCTATAAAACGTTCTCTAAGGTTCACATCTCGTGCGCGGGTCCCAAGCAGGAAGCATTGCTCCAGTCGGGACGTCAGGTCACTTCTCCGTAAAGATGGTTCCGTATAAATGTCGTAGATCAGCTCCAGATAATCGTGAAAGTGCGAGTCTCCGCGGGACTCGAAGCCCGCCATCTTCTGCAAGACATTCAACTTGTCCTTCATCGTGGGGTAAGCTTCATTTTTGGCTAGCGCCCACTCTCGCACAACGCCAAGCATAAACTGGCAAAGCGGTCCACTTTTCGACTTTTCCGCAAGTGCCGTGAATGCGCCCAAAAAGGCCTTGCGCTGGTCGCCAAGGTACGGTAGGGTAGCTTTGCATATCTCGATGATCGATGTGATAAGTCGAACCCCGTTCTCGAATCCACTCGTGTTTGTGCTCGGCGCCGAGTTAACATGATCTTTGGCGAGCTTGGTGAAAAGCCGTAGTAACGATGTCGAAAAGGGTTGCACGCGTTCAGAAGATACTCGCACGACCGATTTCAGCATGAGAAGTGTACCTCGCAGCGCGCTCGTGTTTGCCAATCCGTCTTCAATGGCTGAATACACAAAGTTGTGGAACTCGGACATCTCGCCTTGCTTCTCATCCTTGTCCGGGAGAGGGAAGAGGTGAAGCAAGCGCTCAAAAATAGGGTGTAATGCATCATGAAGCCCTTGTTCATCGGTCACCAAGCCTTTGCGCACGAGAGATTGTAGGATTGTGGCATTCGAGGTATACCACTCGTCATCTTTGTCGGCCGCAACGACCTGTAAGACTTTAGCTGCGCTAAGGGCCTGGTTGAGTTGTGGCTCCGGTTCCAGATCAGTCTGGCGAAAATTGTCAGGATAAGTGCAGTAGAGTCGCGATAAAAAAGAATTACCTGTTCCAACGCTCTCGAAAAGTAGTTCAGTTTCACTGTCACGTCGGACCAGCCAGATGGTGCAACCATTTGTTGTAACAGGGTCAGCGCCCGAGGAACAAGAACAGCCCGAACCGGGGGATCCAACGTTGCGGTCGCCAAGCGGACTAAGAAGCTTACGATACTCTCCCGGAAGGACAAAGGAGTGACCCATACCGTCGACTGAGTTTCAGCCTGGGGATTTTGTTCCCAGTCAAAGATGACCTGTGAGATGTCGATGGACAAGATGCGGGACTCCGCCGAGGCCGTTCCGGAGAGACCCAGCTTATTCAAGGAATTCACCATGTGAGGGATGAACAGCGCCCGAACGGGGTAGAATAGATGAGGCTGCCGAACTAGGAGCTGGTATATCATGATAATCTGTTGGAAGCCATTACCCTCTTCTGCGAGAAGTCTTCGAGTCGTCTTCGCCCATTGAGGATAGCCTACATCATCCGCTCCAGACCTTGGCAGTACGGGTGCCAGTATATCGAGGGCTTGTTTAATGAGAAGCTTGCCCTCAGTGTGCGGAGGGCGAAGTAAGCCAGTCCACGCCCGAAGGATGAACTTCTGCGGTGTATCAAACGCTTCGAAGAAACGAGCGGCCAAGAGGTATGCGGTTTGTTTGACGACCGCATCATCGGAAGTAATGTAATGCCAAGCGCAACGAATGATGTCCTTCTTGACATCCTCCAACAACTCGGGGAAACGATGGACTAGAACGGTGGTCAAGTGCAAGAGCTCGATCTTGAACATATCGTCCACTTCCACAAATGTAGAGTCGTCGATCATGGGCTGCCAAATGGTCCGATGTACAGCAGTGATGAAATCAACATCAAGTAGGCCGGCCTTGTTCGGTTTGTCCGCTTGAATCAAAATGGTTGGCGTGACGATGAAACGCAAGAAGAAAGTCTTCACGCTCCAGGACACGGACTGGTCCTCAAACCACATGAGGAAGCGAGCGAGGACGTTCCGACGATAAAGCAAGTCGTCGTTCAAGGCAACCTGACGGTAGAGGAATTGCGTTATTTGCGTGAGATCCATAGGCAGATTATGAGTGTAGATCGCAACAATCTCAAATAAGAGGTCGATCCTTGCTGTTTTCTCGAGTACTTTTTGGAAAATCGACAACGTCACCGACAGTCTGTGGATGGTCTCTGATGCTGTGGAACTCGCTTGTTCAGTTTGCAATGGCTCAGATCTCCAGATCTCGATTATAGCATCAATCGCATAACTATTTTCGGACATCCAACTTGGCTGCAGCTCTGCGAGGTCGTCCAGGAGGTGTAAACCAGGTAATAACAATGCCGGATCGCCGCTCTTAAAACAACGAGCAACCAGAGCTGGAGTCCTCGACACTAACTCTCTCTCCACATTGGGGGCAAGCTTGGCAAGCAGAATGTTACGGAATGTTTTGAGGTGACGCGGCAGTTGCAGATGGTCAAAGAAAAAGTTGAGGGCCTCTCCGGAATAGCGATCGAGGTATTTTCCCAGAGGCTCTGAAAAGGGACTCCTACTGGAGAAGTGCATTTGGGTTTCCGTCTGGACAATGGAGTTGACGAGGTTTTCCAGAAAGATGTTCGCAGCAGAAGGGAGAAGGTGGAAGATATTCGCCAGGCGAACAAGCTTGGTAATGCCTTCGTTCTCCGGAAGTGGGAGACGAGCTGAAGCTTGGAGCATCTGAGGGTCCGCGACGATGCGGAAGTGATCGAGAAGTTTATGGCCAATCTCGACCTTAAAGTAGTTAATAAGCAACTCCAACAGACGAGCCAGACCCTCCAACCCCGAAACCGAAAGTCGCTTTGGATCTGCAAGATTCATCAAAATGGGCCGCAAGCCGGTCTGCAAAAGTTCTTTCGGGAGGCGACTTTGATGAGTGAGCACCATCCGAAGTCCTTCGTGTGCCACTTCTTTGATCTCCTGAGAGGGCGAATAGAGCGACTTGAAATATACGCTAGTTACTCTGAGAGAATAACTCAGTTCAGTGAATCAGGCACAGAATAATTGGTCCTCACCTTTGCCGAGTCTGATGTTGTTTGGCAAAGAAATCAGTCATCGGCATGGATGCGGTCAACAATTTGATACAAGCTACCCGAAGCTTGATCATTTCCAGATTGCCCTGGCGAAGGTTAGATCGCCCGATATTTAGGTCATCTGCATCCGCTAACGCAAGGGTCTCGTGCAAAAGTCTGAGAAGTTCGTCGTTGAGCTCAGGAAGGGGTGGTTCTAGGTTGATGCAAAACCGTACGGCATCGATCATGCCAATTTGTATCGGGAACGACAATGCGCGTAGTGGCTTCGTGTATATCGCGGTGAGCATGCGATCTCGATGGGGAAGGAGGAGATCATGAGCGGATTTTCCGGTTAGTTCAACGAGTAGCTCAATGCATGTTTGCACTGCGTGTCGGACCGCAGGATTGGGGCTCGAGAGTTCTGAGAAGAAAATCCCAATAAGATGGACTAGCTTAGTTCGAGAAGTGATGGGGGCATCAGCAGATACTTCAACCGACGCGCTTCCCACTCGAAGGACCCTCTTTAGGACATCGACCACATCACCAACGTCGCGCGGAAGATCATAAGGAAGATCCTTCAAAATATGCAACAGAGTCCGAACAAAGTCGACTTCACGATCCTGAATCCATTTCACTCCAAAGTCCGGAGTCGAGGTTAAAATTCGGATGCCGCAGGATCCTGCGCTCTTCCGCACCCACGAGTCATCCAAACAGATAGTACTGAAACGGCTGGCGATTTGGTGGAGTATTGGGACGAGGTCGAGAGGGGCAACAGCCTGATCCCTGCCCATCGTAACTAGATCGTTGATGATGAGGGAAACTAATTCTTGCCCCTGCCTGGCCTCTTCTTGTTTTTCACGTGTTAGAACCCGGGGCATAGCTTCGAGATAAGACGCGAGCAAGGGACTGGGGTATCTCTTGAGACCAATCTCCTTGGTAGCATTCTTGCGCATCTCTGTTGCGAAAACAGCCTTCGAAACCTCTCGGGCGAACTTTTGTGCATCCTCCTTTAGCTCAGGGACATAAAAGGCATCAAAAATGGCCTCGAGACATTTTACGAACACAGTGGCTTGATTTTCGTTATGTGTATTCTGGTAGAGGCATAAATTCAAGAAGTGACGACAACGAAGAATGAAGACGAACTTCGTGCACAAAGAAAGTGACACATGCTTCGAGGAATGTGTACGCATATGCTCGATGAGGAGGGCCAGTTTTCAGCATGGTACGGGCTGCAAGACACGACATAGCATATAACTCCACCTTCTCATTCGTTCCACCGAAAGATAGGGCTAGCTTCGCGGGTTCGGAGAAAGCCTTGTACTCCAGCAGTGGTTCTTTGCTTAACAAACGCCTATTTCTCCCACCTAATTTTCCGAGGATACGTATGGTGGTATGAGCATGGTGATGATTGGCCGGAAGCGGCTTGAGATGGCTATGAAGCGCCTCCGTCAGTTCACGCAGAACTGTACTGAGTGTAGGATCGAGGAAATCCGGAGTTAAATTGTCGATGCAAAGTTCCAGCGTGCGCAAGCCTTGCGACACGAGTTCTGGTGTTCCGCGCAAAGCTAGCGCGAGTGGATGCATAAGATACGAGAGGTGCGGAAGGAGATGAGTAAGGCGCAGCGGAACGGTGAGACAGAGCTCCACAATCATATCCCTGCTATGTCCATCTGATGCGAGCAGCTGGCGATTCAAACTCTCTAGCATCTCAGGCAGTAGAGGTAGGACCTCCTTATACAAGAGTTCAAACCGCCCACCACCGCCACCAATAGCACGAAAGAGGCCTCTGAGCAAATGGAAATAATTTGTCGGCTTAGAAGCCTTGGCGGCGAGAGGGAAGCAATCCATGATTAACTTTGCAAGATGAGATGCCAGTATCGGCTCGTTAACGGCAGAGATGGTAATGACGGCGTTGAAAGCCATTTTAAAAAGTCGGATAGTTACCACAGCTGTCTGGTCATCATATTCGCCGAGCAGTGGTAGGCGGTCGATCAGGAACTGGAGCACGATAGCAACCAACGTAGGGGAGACCGCCTCTCGAGTGAACAACGGTTGACAAATGTGGAGGAGAGGGGGTCGCTTTTGTGCGGCTTGGAAGAAAAGCTCGATCTTGTGTGTCCATACCTCTTGAAAGACGTGTAAATTCACTTCAAGAAGCACTGAGCTAAACCAATCCATTACTTCTGTTGCTTCCCTGGGTTCTGCATCGAACAATGCCATACACTTGATGCAACTGGTGAAGAGACGAAATATGATGGTTCCGTCAGGACCCGGATCCTCACATTTCTTCAGGCCAACAAGGCACACGCGAAAACCATGTAAAAGTGTGCGAAATAGCAATCGGCATTCTGCAATATGATAAGCTTCGTCTAGTTAAGGGACATAATTACCCACCATGTATCACTTCCTCGGGTTTCTCGACGGCATAAACGGCAGCCGCCACAGGACGCGCTCTCTCGATTCGTAGAACTGGAGACGGTGATTCGTCCCCAACTTTTGTTCTCTCCAAGCGTTCCAAAGCATCATCAAGGACATTCGTCATTGCGTCCACTCTATCCACGCACGTCTCGAACATCGCACTGAGGATGCGAGCCGCGCCGTGAGGAGTATCTTTGGTTGTGATGTTTTCAATGAGACCAAACATCATCTTTGCAAAAAGTGTGTGAAGGTTGTTCCCGAGATATGGGTTATGGATGAGGGTAGAGTAAAGTTTGGAAACTCTTGCGAGTTGATCAGCTGAGAGTTCGGTGCGTACATGGTGAACAAGATCGGCGATGGCAGCATAGGCTGATGGACTATAGGATGCACGTCAGCGACACAAAACTCTAGATATCCCACCCCTACCGAAGGGTCTCTTGGCTGCCGACACCGCTACCAAGTAAAATCCTCTCATTAAAAAGCTTGTCAATCTGAGGCAGAAGAGCCTTGCGATGAGGAGTGCCTATGAGATGTCGCAAGACGACCATGAGGTCCTGTGCATTATTCCAAGCTTCGTCTCAGGTAACAGGGAAAACTGGCGTACCTTGCGGGCTTGAATTCCATTGGCAGGAAGATCTTGCAGCAGGCGCAGGGCAGAAAGGATAAGCCGCTCGCCGAATGAATCGAACTGTTCTGCAAAGCCGCGGATGATGTAGGCCACGTACGAGACCATCTGAAACAGAGTTGAGTGAGGAGCGTTTAATAAATACAGATACAGTGACCTTGATTTGTGCGGTGATGAAGTCGGCATAGACTTGGGGATTCTTGATGGTCGGGGCCATACCGGCCCAATACAAGCCCATTGCTTCGCAATCTTCGCGCGCTTTACGCTGAGCAGGCGACTCGAGAGCCAAAACCTCAAAGTTGAGACCGAGAGTAGTTTGTATCAGGGTGGCCACCATAGATCGGTGACTTTGAGAAAACGTGACGACAACCATACCCATCTCGGCCAAGACCTTGAAGCTACGAATGCTGGGCATGACGACGTTGGCGTCCAGAACAGCAGAGTCCTCGGACAGGGCCTCCTGAACCAGACCGCTGATATTGCGAAAGACATCCTGAAGGATAGACATAAATTCCGAGACAAGGTCTTCAGTGAGGGCTCTAAACGAGCGAAGCAAGTCGATGATAATCTTGCACGAAGTAACGCCGTTCTCTTCGTTATCATTTCGAAGAGTATGAAGCATACCACCGAGAAGGGAAAGAGCAAGAGGTCGAATCGTATCGTTGTATGGGATGCGATGAAGCACCTCTAAAAGGACACGCCGAAACTGGTATTCAAGCGAGTCTTTGTGGTACGCGGCCTCGCCTGAGCGAAGGATTTCGAGGAGCACGGGAATCATCTGTGGAAATACGCGCGCGGAATCCAAGTCTCTGACGGTATCGATCATCTCCCTTAGCTCGCATGCTACAGTATGTTTCGTCTTTAGGTCTAACAAAGGCAAGAGTTGATGAACGCTGCACAGAAAGGAAGAGGCGCTGACCTATGCCAGGATCGGCGATGCGCGCTGCACGCAGCTCCAAGTCCGCAGCTGTACCAAGCTGCGGTATGTTATCCATGGTGGTGGTAGTGGTAGTAGTGGTGGTGGTGGTGGCGGCGGCGAGGCCGGGGATGGGGGTTTTACATTTGACCCCATTGGGACAAATTCACGTGATTTTCACGTGACAAGTAAAAGTCATGCGGAGGAGGCAGTCTCAAGGTATCGTTCATCATCTTGATCATGGCTTCGTCCGAGCTCCTCAAACAGATCCAGGCTGGTAAAAAGTTGAAAAAGGCGGAAACGAATGATCGCAGCGCGCCCGTGATCGATGGCAAGTCCAGCGGTGGTGGTGGTGCATCTGCAGGACCGCGGGCGCCGACGTCTGCCCCCGCCATTCCATCTGGCGGTGGTCCTCCCCAGCTGGGAGGTCTATTTGCGGGTGGAATACCCAAGCTGAAGCCAGCAGGGCAAGGAAATCTAGGTCTGACCTGTTGTTATCGTCGTTCGACCCGTCTCGTCTCATCGTTGCATAGCCAAACCCCCGACGCTCGGTAAACCGCCCGTCGTACCAGGACGCGCTGCCCCTCCGCCTGCTCCAAGTGCACCGCCGCCTCCCACCAGGCCAGGCCCCCCGAAGCCATCGGCTCCGGCCCCTCACCCGCCTCCCATGACTGCGCCGCCCCCTCCACCCGCACCCGCACCACCCGCCAGACCAGCACCGACACTGTCCTCTCGCGCACCTGCCATCCCAACGCGAGCCCCACCACCCCCAGCTCGTATTACCCCCTCTCCTCCATCCGCCCCCCCCGCCCCTCCGCGTCGGCCCCCGCCTCCACCTAGGACTGCCACCCCTCCCCCAGCGCGTGTCCCACCGCCTATTGCTACACGCAGTACATCACCCGACACTTCCTCCTCCACAAGATCTGCCCCACCTCCTCCTGTCCGTCCCAGCAACTTCCCCCCTGCTCGCAAAGCTCCTCCTCCTCCTCCTGCCAGACCCTCCTCTATCGCCGGTACCCTACCACCTCGAGTGGCACCCCCACCTCCCGCCCGGAGACCCCCCACTACTGATGGGCCATCTGCCGTTCCTGCTCATGTTAGAGCCGTGTCCGAGGACGAGCGACCCCCACCTCCCCCCGTACCGCCTCCTGCCCGATCGAATATGTTGGCTATCCCTCCGCCTGGCAGACCACGCGTTGCGTCTAGTCCTGCACCATCTGAAGTGTCGTCCCCAACGCCACCACCGATCCGTCAAACAAATGGTACAAGACGAGCACCCCCATCCCGGAAGAGTAAGTACATTCACGTCGTCTTTCAATAGCCGCACTCAAGTGCGACCCTTACAGTCCCTTCCCCCCCTCCGGAAGCTGGGACCCATAGGTTCCCGACATCTGATTTTCCACCACCGCGACAGTTTACCCCGGAGACGAGGGTTTATGGTGGAGGCCGCCAACGTGGCTCCGACTTTGATCTCTCGAGCATTTGATAGGACAAGGGCATAGTATAGATTGCTGGACATTATTCCTCTGCATGGACTCGACAGTAGATGTATAGCCGTCATCGAAAAAGAATTGCGCGTAAAGGGTTGTGTAATGGTTCGGCGGTCTCGAAGCAATGAACCTGACACGTATGCAGGTCTGTGTCCATATTTAAAGGTGGCGCGGCCATTAATTTCTTTTCACCCATCTTCGAACTGCTCGCATTCCTCAGCGATGCGCTTCTCTTTGTTTGTCACGGCGGCTTCTGCGGCCGCCTTCGCGTCCCTCGCCGTTGCCGACGCCGACGCCGACAAACCTTCAGACGTCTTGAGCATCACCCAGGAGACATTCGAATCTACCGTCAACCCGGAGTCGCTCATCCTCGTCGAGTTCTTTGCTCCATGGTGGGTCATACGCTCTGTCTTTGGTCGCCCATGCTAAACAAACCCCAGGTGTGGACACTGCAAAGCTCTGGCTCCTCATTACGAGGAGGCGGCCACGACGCTCAAAGAGAGCAACATCAAACTTGCCAAGGTAGATTGTGTCGACCAGGCCGAACTATGCCAGGCCCACGGCGTACAGGGCTATCCGTGAGTGGTTGTTGCTGTTCGCGACGACATGTCGAGTATTCACGTCGTTTCTAGGACCCTCAAAGTCTTCCGCAATGGTGAGCCAAGTGAATATACCGGCCCACGCAAAGCGGATGGCATTGTGAGCTACATGACCAAGTATGTGTCGTCTGCTTTCTAGCGTGCCATGACCAACATGAGTACCAAGGCAATCTTTACCCGCAGTCTCTCAAGTGACTGCCGCCAACCTTAGCGACTTCCAAAACGCTGACAAAATCGTTGCTATCGCGTACCTTTCTTCCGAGACGGACGAACCTGCCGTGGAATTTAGCGCAACTGCTCAAAAGCATCGCGACAGCTACCTGTTTGGCCTGACCACTGACTCGGAGGCCATTGCAGCAGCGGGCGTGACTCCCCCTGCAATTGTCGTGTACCGCAGCTTTGATGAGCACACAACGGAATATCCTTACCCGGTCTCCTCTGCCACTGTCAAGGACGTTGAGGATTGGCTTCAACAACTCTCTATTCCTCTTCTTGGCGAAGTCAACACCGAGACATATTCCATCTATGCTACTAGCGGCAATCCCCTGGCTTACCTCTTTGTCGATCCAGAAGACGAAGCCACTCAGAATTATATTCAATCTCTCAAGCCCGTCGCGTCTCAGTATCGCGGCAAAATCAACTTTGTCTGGATTGATGCAACCAAGTTTGGTGACCACGCGAAGGCCCTCAACCTCGTCGAGCCCAAGTGGCCAAGCTTTGTTCTACAGGACCTTCAGAAGCAACTCAAGTACCCTTATGACCAAACCAAGGACATCGACCCTGAGGCCATTTCGGCGTTGGTCGCTGATTACCTCGACGGCAAACTCTCTCCCAAGTTAAAGAGCCAGCCGATCCCTGAAAGCCAGAACGAGAGCGTGATCACAGTTGTCGGCCAGCAATTTGACGAGATCATCTTTGATGACTCCAAGGATGTTTTCATCGAGTTCTATGCTACCTGGTATGTTGTTGTCGTTTATGCGAATGCCATCTCCTAATGTCGTTTCGTAGGTGTGGCCACTGCAAACGCTTGAAGCCCATCTGGGATTCTCTTGGTGACCACTTTGCTAATGTCAAGGACAAGATCACCATGTGAGAGTGAATGTCGACTATTTTCACTCTGCAGCTCACGCCTTCTCAGTGCCAAGTTCGAAGCGCAGGAGAATGACCTGCCAGCATCTGTGTCGTTCCAAATCAGGGGCTTCCCGACGCTCAAGTTCAAACCTGCTGGCTCGCGTGAATTCATCGATTTCGACGGTGATCGTGCGCTGGAGAGCTTGATAGCTTTTGTGGAAGAGCATGCAAAGAACAACTTGAAGCCTGAGACGGTTCCAGAAGTGCCGGCGGATGCTCAGGTCGTCTTTGACACGCACAAGGATGCGCACGATGAGCTATGATGTATGACGACGGTGGTAGATTAAGAGATCAAGACATGGTTGTCTCTATTTTGGATTTCATAAATGATTCTGATCTGCAAATCTAATGGTGGCCGATGATATAAAATAAGAATCAGAGTTTTTCCTCCTTGAGGCCGTCCTTCCAAAAAGTGAAGTATGCTGCGAAGGAGATGAGATGGGTGATGGAGATTAGTTGAGAATGGCTCACGGGTTATGCCATCCTCCTAATGACAAGGTGAGCGTGATTTCGATCAGGGGGATGAAGAGAAGGAACTTACGCGATAGTTGAGCAGGGCAACCATGCCTTCGACACTCATTGATTCACCAGTGTACTGAGGTGCGATCAGCATGTGAGGGCGGGAGAGAGGAAAAGACGGACGAAATCGTAATCCTTAAAGTTGGCAACGATCTTTTTAACGTAAGCAGCCGCACCAGTTTCAAAAGCCTTGACCCTGTCTGGTTGACTCTCCTCCAATTTTTTCTTGACTGCCTTCATGTAGTCCTATGGCGGAGAGAGAGGATGAAGAGACGAGCAAACAAGACAAGGGAAAGTACCTTGATGTGAGTAACGTAAGATTTCTTGTCAAACGTAGTTTTCTGGAGGCGAAACGAGAAGACGACATTGTTGACTTGCTCTGCACCATCCTCGAGGGCCTCTGCTTGCTCCTCGGCGGAGGGGTTTGCCCCTGTGTGTATATGAGCGAGGGAGATGGATAGAATGGGAGACACATGCCGATGTCGACCTCTGCACCCTGTTTCGCGATTATAGTTTCACAATCGACTTCGTAGACGATGTCGTCGACGACCTTGCTATGGAGACATGAGTTGGGACGCTTGTGTTGGAACATGACTCACAGTTTAAAGGCATCTGAGACGATCTCGTCGCCGGATATCACGTCCTTGTAGAGCAACATGATGGTGGGATGGAAAGGAAGAAGAGCAATCGATGGGCGATGATCTTATCGAGCATTCCGAGGTCCGATTCCGACGCGATGGACTACAAGGCGGTGGTAGTGCAGCGACAGCAGCGACGACGCAGCACCGAGTCGCGCTACTGGCGCCAGTTCAAACGACCCGTCTTTTTCAAGGAGTACGCCCCCGTCACCGCCATACACTTTTCCCCCGCCCCACCGCACAGGTACGCCGTCACTGCAGCGACCCGCGTGCAGATATACGCGCCCCGCACACAAAAAGTCGCAAAGACCATCTCCAGGTTCAAGGACGTCGCACGCAGCGCCAACCTCCGCAACGATGGAAAACTGCTTGTCGCCGGCGACGACACTGGCCTCGTCCAGCTCTTTGACGTGAACTCGCGCGCGATCCTCCGCTCGTTCGACTCCCACAAGCAGCCCGTGCACGTCACCAAGTTCTCGCCACTCTCGCCAACCCATGTCCTCTCCTGCTCCGACGACACCACCGTCCGGCTCTGGGACGTTCCCTCTCAGTCCGAAATCGTCTCCTTCCAAGCCCACTCCGACTATGTCCGCTCTGGCCAGGTCTCCCCCTCCAATCCCAACCTCATCCTGACCGGCTCCTATGACGCGACCATGCGCCTCTTCGACGCACGCACCGCCCAGTGCGAGCTCGTCATGGGCGCGCCCTCCCCCGCCGCCTCCCCCGTCGAGCAGGTCCTCATGCTCCCCTCTGGCACCGTTGCTCTCTCCGCCGCAGGCCCCATCCTCCGCATCTGGGATCTCAATGCCGGCGGCCGCTGCATTCGTGCTCTCTCCAACCACCAAAAAACTATCACCTCCCTCGCATTTGACTCCAACGTCGCCCGCCTGCTCACCGCCAGTCTCGACCACATGGTAAAAGTGTACGACATTGCCACCCACAAGGTCGTCCACACCATGCGCTATCCCGCGCCCGTGCTCTCGCTCGCCATCTCTGTACGCAGCCTTCCTTTCTCCCCTTTCATCCCCTCATTCTTCTCACAGCCAGATTCGACACACATCGCCGCTGGCATGTCTGACGGCACACTCTCCGTCCGTCAGCGGCAAAACAAACCATCTCAAAGTGGTCTCGGTTTGGCCGGCACTTTAGATGCTGGCACCTATGAATCTTTTCTCGGTGGCACCCTCCCATCAGTAGGCCAAGGTCGCGTCAAAGCCAAATCTAAACCAGTTGTCCGCGGCGATGCCGACGAGCTCAGAATAGAGAGCAGACGGGCTCCCCGTCTGAGAGAATACGACCGACTACTCAAGTCCTTCAAATATTCAGCTGCTTTGGATGCTGTCCTCCGAAAAGTATACTCTCTCTTCTGTCCTCTTTTCAAACCTCTTATTTTTTCCCCAGAATGTCCCACCTGTAACAGCGTTTTCGTTGATACAAGAACTCATTCACCGCGACGGGTTGCGTAGCGCCCTCTCTGGTCGAGACGATGTTCTGCTAGAACCTGTCCTGCGTCTCCTCGTCAAATATGTCACAGACCCCCGCTTTGGCGAAATGGTTTGCGACGTCTCCATGCTACTGATCGGTGAGCCCCGTTCGTCTCTGTTGCGTTTGTTATCACTATAACACCCTACCCAAGATATGTATGCCCCCGTCCTGGGCCAGTCTCCACTCATTGATTCCCTATTCCTTCGGCTGCGGAAAAAAGTGATCGCAGAGATTCGCTTCCAGAAAGAACTGATGAAGACAAAGGGTACATTAGAGATGGTGTTTTCTTCTGCCACTCCGATGCCTACACCACAAAATGCGTAGCTCAAATACCATGTTGTGCTTTATGAACACCCTTCGAGGAAAGCAATCAGATTCTCGAGGATCGCCTTTTGTGTCAATCCTGCTTGAGTTTTATCACTTTCGTCCACATCGATATTGTCGTGGTACGTTTTCAGTGTTTGAACAATGTTTTCCAGTGACACGTTTTTCCTCTCTAGCATTTGCTTGACATGAGCACGAACCTACCAAACTGTTAGGATACGCGCTTGGTCACGGTCCATAGACTTACGCCATCATCTTCCATTGCGATCCAAGCCAGGATATAGTCCAAGGTTTGTAGAGTGAATAATCCCCCGTCCAGTCGACGCAAGTAGAACAAATCTTCGTCTTCGGGGTCGATCACGCCGTTCTCAGCGAGGAGTTCCTACACGTGATTTATTTGCACCGGTCGGTGTTTATGTCTGAGTAATGCGCACCTTTTTTTCAGCCTCGATCTCGACATCGACAGATTTCAGACGGCTGAGCGTGTTTTCTCGTATCTCTAAGAGCTTGTCTACCTTGGCGTAATCGCTCTCCACAAATTTTGTCAATAAGCGCATTCGGTTGGCGGAGTCGGATGGTAGATTAGAGAGCAGGGACGAGATTATTCCCAGAATATGGGAAATGTCCTCCGAGGCAGGCGCACTCGTTTTTTGCTTTTTCAAAGCCTATACGGTTCTCGGTGAGCAACACTCCGGTACGACATGTGCCGAACGCACCTTGCCCATGAATGCCGAAAACAGTGTCTTGAGCCCCAACGCTTCGACGAAATTGGAGCATAGTTCAGAGCCCGCTGGTCCCGACATGGCATAGTCCAGCGTTTTTATTGACCGAGACTTGGATTGAAGTTTCTCTCTGGATGATTGTCAGTCAAGAGACAAGATGCGATGATCACATCACCAACTTCATCATCAACACCATGAGGTCCACACCTTCGCTTGCCAAAAAAAGTGACTTGATCTCCGGCTCCGCCAATGCAGAACACAGGGCGTCAAACAGATTTTCCATGAATTCTGTCTCATCCGCATCGACAGGTTCGCGAGATCGGAATTGCTGGTCATCAAATGAGATTATATATCGCCGGCTCGATAGTCGCTTACAGAAAGCACTTGGAGGATAACCTCGACGCCATCCTTCTTTCCTAGAACTTGTCTATTCGGCGTGCTATTCTGGAGTAGTATGGAGAGGAGCTCCGCAGCATAACTGCGATTCTCGTCGTGGGTCTTGGATTGAATACGTTCTAATAGCCAGCTCATTAGATTTGTATTCGAAATGAGCGGCGCAGATAGATCAGGATTGAAACCCAAAATGTTTTCGAATACGCCTGTGTACGACTCTCAGCGTTCCGGTCTAACTGGGTATTGGAGGTTCTCACCAAAAATATGAAAAACGCCCTGTCTGTCAGATTCTTCCTCTTCTTTTAGTCGAGAGAGGTTGTCCACGAGCAACTCGGGCACAGAATTATCTACCTGAGTAAGCCAACGTTATCATTATGCAGTGGCGGGAGAGAAATCCGACATACCAGCGCCTCGATGAGCATTTTGAGAGCGGGTTGATTGTCTTCTTGTTCATCCTCATCTCCTTCGTCGCCAACGTCCTCGTCGGTCAGTTCATGGAATACCTCGACTGCATCAATGACTATGTCAACGTTCTCATGACTGAGTAACCCGACCAACAGAGACACAATTCCGGAGCGGACCATTTCTGGATATGCCAGCGTCGGAGACTGCGCGAGGGGTAACAACGACTTGATTGCACTATCGAGGTCCGCTTCCGAATCGATGAACCTGGTCGTGCAGATGAGCCAGGCGCCATGCGTCGCAAGACCAAACGCACCTGGAGGGGTCATTCGGATACTTGGACCGCTGGTCCTGGTTCTTGTTCACCGCACGCTCCAACCGCAGGAGCGTCCGCCGGATACCGGTGATCGTGGCCTCTTCGGGCTGGGAAAAAAGAAGAAAAAGAAAAAGAGAGAACCTAGTGAGGACTCTGGCATCGTACGCGACGCGCTGGGAGACGCACTTGATTTGACACTCCTTGCTCCTCCGCCTGTTCAAAGACGCTCAGTATTTCTTTTTGTTCGCGCGTAAGGCCGCCGCCGTAGAATCGTCCCTCTTCGTCCTCTTCGATATAATAGTCGGCGTCTCCGCCGGGTGCGAACGAGGTATCCGGCCTCTCATCCTCGGGCGCATCTTCGACCGTTGCATGTCTCGTCGGCACAGCGGGCTCAATGTCCTGCACCGTCGGCTCGGACGAATGCGAACCGGTGGACTCGTCCAGTCTCATTTTCTTGAGCATCTCTGGGGTCGGGTTGTCTGGTAGCTTACGCTTCGAGCCTGCGGGAAGCTTGGGCACCTGCTTCACAAATCAACGAGTGCGACGCCATACATGTACCAGAATACTAGCCTTGAACAATTTGTCAATGTCCATGTCGCAAAGTTGAGAGGTTGAACGACACTCTTTCAAGGATGTCGGTTTGTACAAAATGCGTACACACCGTACAACACAACATGTGTTACAGAAACGTGCATGTCAATGTATTATACCACATCTAACGAGTGCTAGGGTAGATAGAATGTAAAACTGTCCAAGAGAGCGTCCAACGTTATCCACATCCTCGTGTCACGTGGGGCATTGTGATGACGTGCAGTGTGAGCGCGGCTCGAGATTCTAACAACCCAACGTACTGGTAATGCATCTTGTAGCAGCCGAAGGAGTATCAGTAAGGTTTGTGCCGGTTTTTCTTCAGGTCCCTCTCTAATTGCTTTGCCTTTCTGTGACCGATTTCCACAGGTCTAATGGCCGTATCGTCTGCCTTCTTAAGCTTGACTGGACGATTACCCACATACTTGCCTGTTCGCTACATAAGCGAGTGCAAATGGATCAAGACGAAAGGGACTTGCCATCCATCTCTTTCCATGCTCTCAGGAAATCCTCCGGATCCGAAAATGCAACAAATCCATATTTTGCCTGCGATAAATCCGTCAGTAATCAACTATCATACAGAGCGAGGAAGGGGTATAACCTTTTGGCTCAGCCTATCCCGGATAACACGGGCCTTCTGAAATGATGGGTATTTATTGAATGCATTTGCAAGAACGTCATCAGACACATCATTACTTAGGTCTCCAACGAACAAACGAAACCAGGCTGGCACATCGTGAGTGAAAGGAGGGCACGACGTAAAGGTGACACTCACATGGGTTCCACTCGAGGAGCGTCTGGTCCTCCCACACCTTGCCTCCTCCCTTTCGCAGGACAGTTGTCCTCTTCCCACCTTTTGCAAGCTTGCCACCCGATCCCCCACGTTTGTCGATCATGGCACCTGGCACATAGACGCTCTGCTGCGCGAGGATGCCAACGTCGTATTCGTAAGCATTCGCTGGGACCGGCGCGCTGTGGGTTGAAGATCCAGCGATGGGATACATGGGACCACTGTAGGGCTGGTGGTAAGGATTTACATCGTAAGCCGACTGCTGCTGGTTGTACTGCGAGTAGTAGTTTGGATCCATTGGTGGAAGTAACAACGGATGGTGGTAATGGTGGAGGTATGTCCAATAATTATGTAATAGTCCATTCCAATAATCAACTCGGCCAAATAAAGGCGATCCTCAAGATTGGTGGCTTGCTCGCTGTTCCAGGCATTCCTCAAGCTACTCCAAGGTAAGTGTTACATCTTGTCCGATTCCTATGACCCTATCATGTCAAAGAGGACTTTTGACGGTCATTTGGGTCGCGTTTCGCGCCTTCCGGGATGGATGCTGGACAATGTATTGAGATGATGCTAATCTACCACCCCCAAGATGCCGTTCGTCAAAAAGGTCAAGTCGGACGCCTACTTTTCGCGTTTCCAGGTCAAATACCGTCGCCGCAGGGAGGGAAAAACCGACTGTCCGTCACCTTATTGATCATCCACGTATCTCTGTCCTGACTCTTTCCAGACTATGCCCGTAAACGACTCGTCACGCAAGCCAAGAACAAATAGTATGTATTCATTCACCGTTGCGTTATTTTTTTTCTCATATTATATCAGCAATGCCCCCAAGTACCGTCTAGTCGTTCGCTTCACCAACAAGGACATCATCGTCCAAGTCGTCTATGCACGTTTGCAGGGCGACTTTGTCTTGACTGCTGCCCGTTCGAAAGAGCTCCCAAGATATGGCATCAACCATGGTCTCACTAACTGGACGGCTGGTAAGTTTTCGAGATAACTCCCTGCATCCGCGTTCTGACGACCTCCAGCTTATGCAACAGGCTTACTCTGTGCTCGTCGTGCATTGACCAAGCTCGGTCTTGCAGATAAATATGAGGGTGTCACCGAACCCGATGGTACACTCAAGCTGACGGAGGTCCTCGACGATGAAGATGCTCCGCGGCCGTTCAAGTGCTACCTTGATACCGGTTTAAAACGTACTTCCACGGGTCATCGCGTGTTCGGAGCCATGAAGGGTGCAAGTGACGGTGGTATCTTCATTCCTCATTCCGATAGGCGTTTCCCGGGATATGACCCAGAGAGCAAGCAGCTCGACCCCGAAGTGCTGAAAAAATACATTTTTGGTGGCCATGTCGCAGAATACATGGAATCGCTGGAAGAGGAAGATGATGAACGGTAAGTATTGCTTACACGTCTGAGAAGACCAATTCTCACAACTCGTCAGATTCAAGAAGCAGTTTGCTTCCTATCTCGCAGATGGCGTTGGATCAGAGGACATCGAGGAAATCTATACCAACGCATATGCTGCTATTCGGGAGGACCCCACGTTCAAGCCCACCGAGAAGACACAAGACTGGAAAGCAGAGTCGCTCAAATACAAGAAGCCAAGATTGACCAACGAGCAACGCAAAGCTGCTATCCAAGCCAAAATCGATGCCTTCAAGGCATCTGGTGGGGAGGTTGCCGAGGAGGACGAGGAAGAGGACGATGAGTAAAGGATTCGTACTAGACCTTCACTTGTACCCATACTTCAAAATGGCCGTCGAATATGCATATGTTGTCATGCACCAATATATGTCGTCGAATGTACATCTAGCTATGATACAGCCAAAATTTTCTCCAAGATTCCCAATTGCCAGGATATCAATGTGACCGGCTGATCAGGGGAGTAAGTATCCACGTGTGACATCTGTTTGTCGTTCCCCCGGTTGATACGAAAGGCCGACGAACAGATGGCAAAGTTATCAGCAAATGACACACTGAAATTTCTGCGGTTATGGTTTAGTATGTCGTACGCAAGGCTGAAAATTTACGACCAAACTGACACGATACATCCTTCCCACCGTCCGATCGTCCTGCCGCTGACCATGTCAACGAACCAAGTCCCTCCAAAATGTTCGCTATACTGGCTCCCAGACTCGCAGAGCTTGGTGAGCAAGCACTTTTCCACTTCGTCTGAGAGAAGCTGGCTGAGCTGAGGAACAGAAGTAATAGGCAATGTTGCCTGCGGAAGATGTGCGATCAAGGACGATGGCGACAGGAAGGTGAAGCGTAACGTCTGCCTGGTCACAAGGTTAGCAAATCCAATTTCTTAGGCAGAAAGAACGTGACTACCTCTCGTCGATGCGTAAGAGGGCTTCGCCGCCGAGTTTCTTTGAGGCGCTTTCGCCTGTCAGTCGACGCTGCAAACTTTCACCAGTCTCACCAACAGACTGGAATCTAAGCGTGCATGACACGCCGGCATGCGTCAATGCCGATACCATTTTTTCAAGTTCGGCCTTGATCTTGATATAAAATTGCTGGTACTGCAGGAGGTCAATGACAGGTTGAAGAAGCTCGGATGATGGTTGAGCGTTAGCTGCACCGGCTGGCCGTTCAGAACCTGGAGCCGATACGCGCTTGGACTTGTCGTTGGCATGCATAATCAACAGAAGAGCTTGCAACATGGCGTGGATTAGATCACATGTTGCTGAAAGCATTTGTGGCCCGCAGGACGCAGAGTTTTCATCGACATCCACCTATTTCATTATGAGGGACAGTCGGTCCTCATCGTCTGGGAACGCACCATCTGAAATCGCAACTCGATACCGTGATCTACATCTATGATGATTATGCGCTCAGCAACCCGAGCGGACGATGTAGGGAGGCTGCTCGCCTCCTTGATCAAGACAGTAAATATTTCTTCATCCACGACTTCTGCTTGAGCGTGTTTTAGAGAGGTCTCCAAAGAAGTATCTGTATTTTCAGGAAATTCGACGGAGTTGTGGGCGGTCCGAGTCACACCAGTTGGGTCGACGATGATTAAAGAAATTCGCAGTCGAGCTGATTGACGATAAGGAAACATGAGCATGTTTGCCTCGGTCTCGAGAGTGGACAAATGAGCTACGGCCTTCCTTCGAAAATACTTTGGCGCTAACGAAACTTAAATCAACACCGTCTGGCCGCAATGGTGTACTTACATTCCTCCAAACCAAAGGATATTAAAAAATCTTTGGAAGTTCGATCTGCACCTTTTCCAGAGGGTGCCCAAATAGGCAACGGGGCAGGGACGAGACACCAGTTAGCCTTTCTAATTTTGAGGGCATCCACCCAATACTTTTCGCCGTGTAAGCGGCTTCTTTCCAGTCTGGATGCAGCTTGTTTGAACACATCTGCAGCCTTTCTGAGGGCCTCGTCTTTACCACCGATGGTAAGCTGTGCATTAAACGCATCGACGGACTTAATGGGCGGTGGTTTAAACACCATGCTGGCAGTCAGTATTGCCGAGGGCAAGGAGGGTACAGGAGAAGATTGATCTGGTGTGGTTGAAGATAAAAGGAGATTTAGAAGATCTCTGGCTTGTGTCATTTCACCCAGAGCGATACTGAGATTCTGCGTGAACTTTCGGAAACAAGACTCGCGAATTGGACCTACCGGAGCTGCGAGAAGATCTCCATGCGCATTTTGAACAGCTGATCGGACGACATGGTCAGTCTCGCGCCACTATCTGCTATGCGATCGCCATCCTCCGAGACAGGTGAGCTCTCTCGTGGGGGCGCGACGAGAGCATCGCTGGTGGGTAGTTGGTCCTGACGCTCGAAAAAGTCGATGCCTCGCTCGGTAAATATTCTTCTGAGGTTTTCTCCGAGGAGTGTGGTCGGATCTTCGTTCCTGGTTCAGGGTCAGCGAGTGCAGCGCGGCGACGAGAACAGGCCCCGTACGGTTCGACGATCTGCTCGCCTTCCCGTGTGATGTCGAACAGGACCGGAATATGCGCACCGTTATCGTCCTTGTACGGCCTCTCGAGGGACAGTCTCGTCTTTTTCCACTCGGGTTCACTGGCAGACATAATAGCGGCGTGTTTAATGTGGAGCCGGTTATTCGGCATGTCTTCGGAATCGAGTCAGCAAAGTGTCATCAGCACGTGATCGGAACGATTCGCTAACACAGCTCGCGGACCATGCATCTTGACACTGATCCACGAGGATCCCATCAGACAAAATGGCCAAAGGTACTCACCTGGCCTCCGCTTCAGAACATACTGCCTCAAAAAGGCGAAAAAATGAGGACGACGAGTCCCCAAACCCTCAAGCCAAGAAACCTCGCACCAGAGTAAGGTATGTTTTGTTTTTCTCCCCCATATGCCCTCCCTCATCTCCCCAGCTTCTCATGCGGAGAATGTCATCGTCGGAAGCAAAAGGTGATGATCATCCCCTTCACACCAAATGGCGTGCTCATTATATATATATGTATTCCAGTGTGATCGCCAAATTCCTTGCTCTCATGTATGATCTCTTGTTCGCTAGTGTGGCAATGTTACTGATCCAAACATTTTCTAGTGTATTGCCCGAAAGGTGCCTGACCTCTGTAAAGCATACACACCAGGGAAAACCGATCAAGATCTCAGCGTGCGACTAGCAAGACTTGAACAAATCATCGAGCTTGCTCTTCCCCAATATTTTCACAATTCATCGTCACCGTCTACGGCGCCCAATCGTGCAAGCTCCGAGGCCCCCGATGAAGATAATCGCTCTATCACCGACGAACAGGACCCCAACGGAGGTACTTTCCAGAGTGGGAAGTGGTACGGCAATAGCGCCTCGGGAAGTGTTGCTCCGGCCTCCGTATTGGAGCAAGTAAATGTTTCGATAGCTTTCTTTATCGTGATTCTGACATATACCCTGTTAGCTGGCGAATGTTGTGGTGGCCAGTTCTCATCAAGAGCAGTGGGACGGTGATCGTCGTAATACTGGCCACAATACTGCATCTACTGCGCAGAGTGTAGAACACAAAACAACACTTGCAAACTCCTCTCTTATAGAGTCTGTGCGACAGGATTCTGAACCGTCCGCTATCGACAACCTGAAGAGTCTGGTGCAAGAATGTGGGGTATCTCCGCACAAAATATCAGAACTACTTCAAGAGCTTCCTCCTCAGCGATTTTCTGATGTACTTATTGATCATTACTTTACTTCCATGTACGCAAATCGGTCCACGTTCGTTACCCAAGTTAGGTTAACCTTTTTGCAGAAACTGGACAAGGTACCCTTTGTGTGAAAAAGACTTTCGCACAGCGTATTCTTCTCTGTGTGCTAACGAAGTGAATGCGAGTACCAATGATGCACGCTTTTTACCTCTTCTGTTCGTTGTGCTGGCCATTTCTGTACGACTTGCGCCGGAACATATTGGTGGTGATCCGCGCACGAGAAGGGTCACTTCACTAAGATATTACTGGTCATGTATGTTTTACCCTTTTGCGTCCTTTTTTTTTGAGCTGACACCCGAGGAGCACGACGATCCCTTCTCATCGCTGCAGCTATTCAGCCTGATTCGCTCGATATTGTTTTGACTCGCTTATTGGTGATTTGCCTGGCCATTCGTCTCCATGATGCCTATTCTTACCCACCCACAGAGCGCACGATTTTTGACGTTTGATCGTCGGATCACGGAATGTTGGAGCCAGCTAGGCGCAGCCGTACGGACTGCCCAGGCTCTCGGCTTACACCGAGACTCCGCGCCTAGGGTGAGTTTAATTACTCCTGATATGCACGTTTCTTTTCTGACGTTCTTCAGGGGTTGGATCCGGCCCAGGTCGAAAACCGTAGACGTATCTGGTAAAAACTTTTGACGACACCCGCTATACTTGGCTAACAATGATGTTATAGGTCTTATCTGTATCACGCAGATCGTTCTTATGCTCTTGTGCTTGGACGACCGGTTGCGATTCAGGATGAATATACATGCACCCTTCCTCCCTTGAATGTTGATGACGATATCTCTCCTGCTACAATTCGCAATCCACCCCCTCTGTCGTGCCCTACAATCATGACTTTTGTTATCCTTCGTCACCAACTAGCTTCAATCATTGGTCGGATGGTTCATCATTTCCACAAAGTTAACACTCCTAGCCACTACTCCGACGTCATTGCGCTTGATGAAGAGCTCCTGAAATTTGTTTCCGTTTTACCACCTCACTTTGCATTGGAGCCGGACACCTCCCTTGACGGGAGTATGCCTTTCTTGCCTGTCCACCGATTCCTGCTTATTACAGAGATCCTCTTCGTGAGGATTAGCTTACATCGGCCTTACTTGCTCCGTAAGCTAAGCAGCGATCGTTACGTCCGGTCACGAGTTGCATGTTTCGAGTCTGCCATCAAGGACTTCGAGGTTCGCAGAGCGTTCCGCGAGAAAATGCCCCAAGAAACCCGCGCGTCGCTGCACAATGCTTATCGGGAGTTTCAGACCGCAATGATTAGTGGTATTTACCTTGTTCTGCATCCCCATGGGAAGGACGCAAGCATGATGCACACTATATTGGATGACTTCCTAAAGGGTCACGAGGGTGTTCGCGAATTGGATGAAACTACTCGTCGGGAACTCAAAATCATCGAATTCCTGAAGAATCGTGCCCTTCAGATTGCCGAAAGCCCGCAGCTAACTTCAGTGGTATCTACTACAGCAGCATTTTTGCATCACGGACTCTCTCCGTTTTCTTCCGTGTTGGCGACTACGCCGGGTTCTGCATCTCCCCACCTATATCCAGCATCTCCCTTCATGTCATCTCCGGCTATACACCGTCTACAACAGAGTGTATCCACGGATGGAGCACTCAACTCACCTGCAGGCACAAACAGTCCAAGTGGGGACGAGGCTCAGTCATTACTGGATCACTGGTGCAGCTCGTACAATGACGGTACGATCGACGGACCAATAGGCATGCCTGCGTTCTCCTGGGGTGGAACTGGCAGTGCAGACTTGGCTGGCTGGGTCGACGCCGGTGCTAATGTGCCACCACCAGTGGACCCGAATCTCGTACCGACCTCTGACGGTGATTGGGACTACTGGGATAATATTGTTCGTCGGATCAAGACTGGAGCACCGTTATAGATGTTGGGCATACACTTCTAATTCGAAACTGCAAATTTCGAATTCAAAATTTCAGACTCTCGTGGAGATACTCTCACTGGATAGAATCTGCTTTCGATGATCCATTATGTATTTGTCATTCAACATCGTAGAACTTGTGAGGGCAAACGAACGCGCGTGAGCGAAAAGACTGTAAATGTATTAGTAGGTGGCGAAGGGGTGCGATCCCATTATGACGCTACGTCACCCCGCGACACTCGCCATGAACCTTAGATTTGTTTTGACTCGAAGGGCCAGTATGCTCGACTCATTGGCCGAAGTGGACGAATATGGAATGACCCCCCAAATCACATCCCTTTTGGGACTGAAGCATTTGGTACAGCCCCACTCCCAGTACCCATGCAATCAATTAGTCGGTTTCTGTATGGGCCAACACCAGAAGAAAAGGTACGGATATGGCAAGGTAAACTACGTGCGGAGAGTCGACAGCTAGACCGAGAGATGAGACAGGTTCGTAGGTTCTCACACATCGCGCAGGTCACTCAAGATCCACACTACAGCTCGACGCGGCTGCGGCAAAGGCGCGATCGACAGTCAAGCAACTCGCAACCAAGGGAGATGTCAAGTCTGCGCGGATACTTGCCAAGGAAATCGTACGAAGCAATAAACAGAAGGACCGGTTATCGGTTAGCAAAGCGCGCTTAGGTTCTATCGGGACACAGTTGACGCAACAACTTGGTGAGCATCACGCGTTTGAGAATTCGAGCGCAAGCCTGGAGCTCTTTTTAGCCATGATGAAGGTCACAGGCTCGCTGCAAAAGTCCACGGAAATCATGAAGCTTTCAAACTCTCTCGTCAAACTCCCGCAGATTGGTCAGGCCATGCGAGAGATGAGCATGGAGATGACGAAGGTGTGACACTTTTCCGCATGAGGTACACTTGTTCAGTTGAGCCCTCAGGCTGGTATTATGGAAGAGATGCTTGAAGACACACTAGAGATGGATGAAGAGGAAGAGATAGAGGAAGAAGCGGACGCGGAAGTAGACAAGGTACTGTTCGAGCTCACGGACGGCAAGCTCGGACAAGTGGCTTCCGTAGGGACAGAATTACCAGTGAGTCCAACGAAACTATTCTGTGTGGCTGTCTGCTGACCTGCACAAGTCTGCGCAACATCTGCTGGAGGAGGAAGAGATGGAGAGGACAATGGAGCAGTACCGGCAACAACTGGATGGAATACTGAGCGGTTAACATGTCTGAATACCATATGCATCAGATACTACCCGTTCGTTCCATGTATTATGATAGTGCTTCTGTTATCCTTGAGTTTAATTGATCCGGCTCGAATGTAGCTGCCACTACTGGGTGTAATGGTTTCCGAAAATAGGCCGAATGATCTTCCACGTGGGTACGTCCGTGTATACCCGTGTCCGTGCTTGGAATTTTTGCCCACAACATTTTTTGTTTTCTTCCTCTTCCTCGGTCTAGAAAATGCTGGCCCATAGATCCCTTACTGGCTTTGCGAAGAGATACTCTCAGGTAAGGATCATTTTTATATTATTACAAAACTGGTTGTCTTTACGTTGTTCTCAGTCCTGCAGGCGGTATGCCTCAGCGGCTCCAACCAGCGCGTTCACTGGACAAAAGGGTAGTAATGTGAGCAAAACCCATCGCGGACCTCTGCGTATCACTTACTCTCTCTTAGGGAAAATATGCAGTAACTTTGATCCCGGGTGACGGTCAGGATTTCGGATACGGGCGAGGGTGATGTTGTTGATATCAAAGCTAGGTATTGGTCCGGAAATCAGTGAATCGGTCAAGGCCATCTACTCTGCTGCCAAAGTGCGTCTGTATTACGTGCATTCTTCCGATGTGCTCAACATAAAATAGGTCCCCATCGAATGGGAAGAAGTCAGCGTCACGCCTGTGTTAAAAGGTGGGAAAACTGTTATTCCGGACACAGCGATCAGTTCGGTCAGGAAGAACACCGTCGCCCTTAAAGGTATGTCTAATAGAAGCCCTGATTAGAGTATTAGAGGCTAAATTTATTCAAGGACCCTTGGCAACACCAAGTAGGCAGCCCGTTGATGATCTGCGTACATAAACTCACGATACTAGTTGGCAAGGGGCATGTCTCCCTAAACCTGACACTCCGTAGGACGTTCAATCTGTTTGCCAACGTTCGTCCGTGTGTCTCCATCAAGGGCTTCAAAACACCGTATGACGATGTTAACACTGTTCTCATCCGTGAGAACACGGAGGGTGAATACTCGGGCATTGAACACGAGGTATGCCGTCTAGTACTCAAGTGCCTTTACCGTTTACGTGAACATTCCAGATTGTCGACGGGGTGGTTCAGTCCATCAAACTCATTACTTACGATGCATCGGAACGTGTGGCTCGATACGCATTCCATTACGCACAAGCCAGTGGGAGAAAAAGGGTGACCGCTGTACACAAGGCCAACATCATGTAAGTCTAGGCAGGAACATGTTGAGACCGCATACTGACTTGCAACAGGAAAATGTCAGATGGTATGTTTTTGTCGGCTTGCCGCCACGTTTCAAAGGACTTCCCGGATATCACATACGATGAGGATCTGCTGGACCGAGTCTGCCTGCAGGTATGCTTCGTTGCATGGGGTAGGTGACAGTCGTGTGATCCTTTGAACAGATCGTGCAAAACCCTGAGCCGTATTCGAACCGCGTCATGGTGATGCCCAATCTATATGGTGATATTTTGTCGGATATGTGTGCTGGTTTGATTGGCGGTCTCGGACTGACTCCTTCGGGCAATATTGGACGGGTATGCACGGATTTTACTTGAGAGCGTCATGATGAGCTAAACCTTCTCCAGGATGCATCTATTTTCGAGGCTGTGCATGGCTCCGCTCCGGATATTGCAGGCAAGAACCGTGTCGGGGAATTTCCGATGGAGCACGACTAACGGTATCCACAGGAAAGGGATTAGCTAATCCCACGGCACTGTTGCTGTCTTCTTTGATGATGCTTAGGTACGCTTCAGTCTCCGGTAGGTTACCTGGTTGATCCGACATGCCTCGTTACAGACACATGAATCTGAGCGAGCACGCAGCGAAGATCGAGAAGGCGACGCTCGACGTAAGTACCCACCGGGTTTTGTGCGGGCCTCGGACGTTGACGAGGTCGGTTCGCAGACTATCGCAGAGGGTAAGACGATCACGGGTGACCTTGGTGGTAGGGCGACCACGAAGGAGTACACGAGGGCGATCATTGACAAGCTTGGCGGTGTGTGAAGCTTGTTTAGTGGGGATATATATTGTACTGGTGGGACCGATGTGTGTCAAATATCATTGGTGGAGCCTGTGGAGCGTGGGAAATATCGGACAGGAAAATGAGAACGCGGCCGGTCGTCGCGCTGTTTGCGACGACAACTTAGTAAAATCTCATCCACGCCTGAACGCGGCATTCACCTCCATAATCCCCTCACAGGCCCTACAGGGCAAGCCTTTCAGTATACATACACTTTCGTACTACTATCAGGTAACTTTTTTTCCCCTACTACTTTGTTCTCATTGCCCACGTCACCCTTCCCAGACACCCCAGTCATCAATATACTTGTAACGCTACGAACGAAATGACAGACGATTCCATCTCCAAGAAGGACGATTCCAAAAAACCGTCTTTGGCTCCCAACGCCCCCCGCGTTTCGAAGAGGACCCCTTCCAACGCCAGGCCCTCCTCTGCGGCAGGAAATCTCCCAGGCACTCAGCGCCCCTCCTCCGGGACAGGGAACAAGAGGTCCGCCACATCCGCAGCGGGCGGTGCTGAATCTGGTTCCGAATCGAACAGGAAATCATCAGAGGCTAAAAAGGCCGATCCGCCTCGCAACAAGGCCCAGAGCGGGGCTGGTCAGCGAAACGGAAATCATCGCAACCGACAGCCCTCTGCTTCACAGGCCAATCGGAGCAGTGCTGCCAAGGATCGGACCTCGATGGGTCAATCTTCTTCTCCTGCGCCAGCTTCTGCTTCAGAGTCTAGTGATGCTTTGTCTTCGCTCCAGCGCGTCATTGCTGATCTCAAAACTGCTGCTCCAAACCAAGTGTCTCCCGCCGGCAACTCGCTCGCTGCCTCTATGCATGCTCCACAGCCACCTACCTCCAACCTTCCTGCCAACGCACCCGTGTTTCATCCCGCTGCTTCGGTCTTCCCCACCTCCACACTCCCTGAAGCTGCTCGCCATCGCAAAGCTGCATCACTCGGCGCGAATGCTCTTTCTGGAAACTTCAATTCGTTTTCGCCTCACCTTGGCGCAATGATTGAAGATGTCGAGGACGGCACGGGCACGCCCTTTGAGGATGGCGAGATTTCCGATAGTTTCTTCCCTAATGCAGGCCATCAAGCACGTTCTCAGTCTCAAAGTTTCATGGCTCCCCGTTTCGCCGCCTTGGCCGCCCAACAAGATCAGGATATTCTTGGCCCCACCGGGCGTCCCCAGCTTGCCCCCAACTTCATGTTTGGTGCTCGCCGACGCACGAGTTCCAATGTACCCATGGGTCCACTCAATGAAGAGGATGTTGGATTCCAATTCCCACAGCAGAATTCTACTTCTGACGGTCTCGGTCACGATCAGAACCACAGGAGAGCAGAGAACGACATCACTGGTATTATGGCCGAGCAGGTATGTCAAGCTTACTTTTTCTGCCACCTTTCTCTTAGTTTATCTATTCTAGATCGCTATTCAGAATCAAATAGAGGCCCTTCAACAACAGCAACAGGCGCTTTACCAACAACAGTTAGCCTCTAACCAGGTTCTTTCTCTTCAAACCTCTGGTCTCGCCCCCAACAGACACAGACGTGTCCAGAGTACTCTGCCCGTAAGCATCGGAGGAAACAACAACGTCGCCGGTTTTACACCTCCAATGGGCCAATTTAACTCTATGGCCAATTTAGGCGTCAGTCCTGACTCACAGCCACCTGGTTTACCTCGCGGCCATGGAAGGAGGCACAGTGTCAACGTCGTTAACAAGTCTAATGCCTCTTACAATAGCGTTGGTTCCGTGAGTTTCCCTTACAATAACCAAGATGGCTTCGAGGATGGTTTCACTTCACCCTTCGGTGGCCACTCGCGTACCACATCTCGGGTTGATTCAAGCTGGAGAATTAGTATGTATCAACTATTTTTCGATTATATATCCCTGACCAATCTGACTAGATGGTGGCGTAATCCAAGGAAACAATGCATTCGCTGCTGACCTCGCACAAGCGCAGGCTCAGCTCCAGAGTTTGCAACAATTCCGTGCTGCCGCCGGTGGTCACCACCACAAAATGCCATCGTTTTCTTTTCCAAACATGCTACCAAACATGATGGCGGCTAACATGATGGGCTTGGGCATGGGTGGTGTGAGCTTGTTGCAACAGCAACAGCAACAGCAACAACAGTTCCAATCCCAGTTGCAACAACAGCCACAACGCAAGTCTCTTTTCGCTCCTTATCTTCCTCAGGCCTCTCTTCCGCCTCTCTTGGCCGCAGGGAAGCTGGTTGTAGGCATCCTTCGCGTCAACAAGCGCAACAGGTCGGATGCGTATGTCGCAACCGAAGTCTTGGATGCCGACATCTATATCTGCGGTTCGAAAGATCGAAATCGTGCCTTGGAAGGTGATATTGTTGCCGTCGAGCTCCTTGACGTCGATGAAGTGTGGGGAACTAAGAAGGAAAAGGAAGAGAAGAAGCGCAAGAAGGAAGAGAACTCAGCCTATGACTTGAAAACTAGTGTGGGTCGCAAGGACGACAAGAAGAAGGACGACGTTGAGGTCGAAGGCCAGGGATTGATGTTATTTGAGGATGAAGAGTACGATGAGCTCGGCAATATACTTGCATCCTACTGACTCTGTTCTCAGGGTGACAGACGAAGTCAAGCCTCAGTTTGCTGGTCATGTTGTTGCGGTCGTTGAACGCATGCCCGGGCAGCTTTTCTCTGGAACGCTTGGCTTGCTACGTCCATCTTCTGCTGCTACGAAAGAGAAGCAGGAGGCTGAACGCCGAGAACGAGAGGGTGACCGTGGGGATGAACCACGACGGGGACCAATCGAACGTCCCAAGATCGTCTGGTTCAAGCCAACCGACAAGCGCGTACCTTTGATTGCAATCCCCACCGAACAAGCGCCTGCAGACTTTGTCCAGAATCCAGAGATCTATGCTAACAGGTTGTTCGTTGCTTGTATCAAGCGTCACGTACGTTGTCAAGATCTTGATCGTTGTTTTACTTACTTTTTCGAGATGTAGCCTATATCATCTCTCCATCCTTTCGGAACTCTAGCTGAGGAGCTTGGTCCCATCGGGGATATTGAGGTTGAGACTAGTGCCTTGTTGAAAGATTGCAACTTCCCCACTGAAGAATTTTCCGAAAGCGTCCTCAAATGCTTACCTCCCACACCTTGGACGTACGTTGTTTATCACTATTCTAAAACTACGTTCACAGTGTAATCAGCGTCCCCGAGAGGGAGTATGAAATCCGCAAGGACTTGCGTCAAGAACGAACTTTCACCATCGATCCAGATTCGGCTAAAGACTTAGATGATGCCTTATCCATCAAACTAAATGATGATGGTACCTATGATGTCGGCATTCACATTTCAGACGTATCTTACTTCGTGAAACCCAACACTGCACTTGATCGCGATGCTCGCAAGCGAGCTACAAGCGTATACCTTGTTCAAAGAGCAGTACCGATGTTGCCCCCTACGCTGAGCGAGGAGGTTTGCAGTCTCGTTCCTGGTGTTGAACGTCTCGCCTTTTCCGCTATCTTTACAATGACCTCAGAGGGGAAGGTGGTCAACAAGTGGTTTGGAAAGACTATTATCAAGTGAGTTGTCATGTGGCTTTTTGTGTCAATTTACTGAGATTGTTGGAAAGGTCCGCGGCGAAACTGTCCTACTCTGACGCAAAGAAAGCTATCGATGGACAGCCGTTAAATGAGCTCAATGCATCTTCAGAACACGATGTGTCCGTAATCGGGGAGGATGTGAGAGCACTGTACAATATCGCGAGCCAACTTCGCGCCAAACGTCTTCAAGACGGCGCCTTGGCTCTCTCCTCTTCGCGCCTGTCGTTCACATTGGATGAGAATGGCCTCCCAACGGATTGCGCCCAAGGTGACCGCAATGAAGCCAACGATATGGTTGAAGAGGTATGTGTTCATCTGAACTACGCCATTGCTGAGGCTTAAGTTAGATTGTAGTTCATGCTTTTGACCAACATTGCCATTGCTCAACGCATTGCTGTTCATCTCCCCGAGCAAGCACTCCTTCGTAGGCACGATTCCCCCATCGAGAGGCGTATGGTACTGCCGTTATGTTCGATGTGCTCTTCATACGCTGACATGTCTCCGTAGAACGCCTTTTGCGAGCGCGCCATTCGTCTGGGTGTGGAGATAGACACGTCGACCTCAGGGGCTATGATGAAGTCTTTCGATGCGATTACCAACCCTACCGCTCGAATGGTACTCGAACTACTTGCCCACAAAGCTACTCAACGTGCCAAATATTTCTGCGCCGGAATGTTGGATATCGCTAAGTATGGCCACTACGCGCTTAGCGTCCCTCTGTATACACATTTCACCTCCCCTATTCGTCGCTACGCCGACATTCTGGTGCACCGCCAACTCGAATCTGTGCTCCAGGGTGGAAGTAAGTAAATGTCCATGCCGTTGAATAGTGACTTAATATGCATCCATAGGTGACCCAAAGTTCACCATGGATAGAGATGCTGTCGCGAAGATTGCTCAGCAATGCAACATGTACGTACCAGTACTATCCATATCCAACCACCTGCTTAATGTTGTCTAGTAAACGAGATTCGGCGAAGTTGGCACAGGAGCAGTCCATCCATCTTTTCCTCTGTGTCTTCATCTCAGATTTGACTCACCGTTACGGCCCGGTCGTCCGGCAGGCCAAGGTCGTCAATGTATTGGATGCTGCTTTCGACGTCCTAGTTCCCGAGTTTGGTATTGAAAAGAGAGTGCATGTGGACCAAATGCCAATTGATGTAAGTTCAGTAATCCCGTGGCCATTCGATCCTAATCGTCCATTTAGAGCCACGTATATGATGAACACACCCATACCCTTCAAATCTACTGGTCTAATAAAGATGTCATCACCTGGCTTGCAGAGAATAGCGATGACGAGCACTTGAAGAAGGTTAAGCAGAACGCCGAGGCACACGCTGCCAAGATGGAGGTGGCATCGCACTCCTTGCACGATGAAAAGGCTCTTTTCGATGAGGATGATGCCGAGGATGACGAGATAGTGCTTGGCAGAGATGAGATTGTTAAGGAGAAGGAGACATCGAAGCAACGCCTCCTTTCCGCTGCCAAGGCCGAACCCGTGTTTGAAGGTTTGAGGACAACACCAACTGGTCACAAGATCCAGGATATCAAGGAGCTGATGACAGTTCCTGTATGTAAATATGCCCTTTCTCGAGGACGGTACTGATACAGTTTACTAGGTAATCGTGACGGCCGATCTGACCAAGAGCCCCCCCGTCATCAAAGTGTACAGTGTCAATCCCTACGCTGAACAGAACAAATAAGTTACCCAACTTGTCCTCCAACCTCCTTTCACCTTCGGAAGCGTATCTGTTGTATGATAGTGATATTCCACATGCTTTCGTTTTCCTTGTCTCTCTTTTATACTGACTCATGACCTGTTCATGCGCCGGTTCTGTACGGGTATGTCTGAGATGTTTACATGTCGCTTTCCGTTCAAGGAGCTAGTTTAGTTTGATCAATTGGCAACACATGCATCAGTCTTTTTCCTTAGTAGGTTCTCATGTAGTAGGTTAGTTGCAACAAGTCTTTCGTCGTTAGATGGATGTTGGATGGTAGTAATAGAGTATCGGAATGAGATACTAGCTATGAAGACAGTACTTACTAACGTAAGTGTCGTACAGGTCTGAATGCAGAGAAAGGTGTTTACATAACGCTACAATTTAGATCCAACCAGGAGGGGGGGAGCCTAGATCACATTTGGTGCTCTTTGTCAGTCCCCCTTTGTTTTCGCCCGATGAACTCGAGCTGGAATCGCGCGCGGTAGATTTGTCGTTACGGATGTTACCATCGCCCTTTGGTGTCTGCCTATCAGACAGCCGAACCTCCGAGTGAGGCTGCCGGCCGTGCTCGACAACGGTGCGAAATGAGTGGACCGATCCCGTCTTGCCATGCTGTACGCCACCGCCAGAAGAAGAAATGCGAGGACGGGGGAACCGATCTAGCTCCCGACAGCATAGCTTATACAATTCATTGAGCCCGAGATAGTTGGCCTCATCGCGAAGCTCGAGCAGGGATTCAAAGCGGCAAGGAGCCATGGACCCGAGCTGCACCGCTCGGGGTAGCACCTCTGGCTGTTCAGGCGTGCCTGGGAGGGATCGAAGGTAAGCCAGGACGTGCACATAACTGTCGAGAATGTGTCAGACGATGCGAGTGCCTCTCGGGGCGTAGTCACTTACGGCGCGCTCGATCTGTCGAGGAAAATGTGGATGTTGTTGGAAAAGGGCAGGCAACCAGAAGAAGCGAGATGATCGCGAAAGAGTGAATTAAGTCCATTGCCGTGCTGAAATGAGGACGGGTCGCTGGCGTTGGAGTATATCGATGCTGTTTCAGAGGCGGGCGATAACAGGGACATGAGGTAACGTGAGAGATGAGATGGTCGCGAGACCAAGGTTCGTAGTGACGTCCGATAGGTGGTGGTACATGTCTCTAGAGTGATTGTGAGTTTGGAGGAGTCAACAGCGTCAGGAATGGATGAAAGGAGGATGGCATCAAAAGGAGGTTGTGACGTCAGCTCAGCATCATTGGCTGGAGTAAGCGTTGAGCGAGAGGGTACACTGGAGTGTGCTAGCAAGGTAGGCCGTAGAGAGACGTGAGGTGCGGGAGGAGGGGAGGCTGACGGGCCCGGACGCGGAATGTTGTCTGACGATAAGGCATTTGATACGGATGGACCATCAGACAGCTGGTCTTCTCCTACATCGGAAATATTCGGCAGTGGTGGAAGAGGCGGGCTGCGTGGAGCTTGTGGGAGGTGTCTGTGTTTGTTTTCCTCTACGTTGTCCAACAAGAGATCTCCTTTCAGCTCTTCCTCTTCCTTTATTTGTGGCTGCTTGAATGCATGGAGTGAGCTTGCCAGTGCTTCCTGAGGCGTGCGCACAATTATTGCACCAGAGCCAAGTAATCCGCCACGTTGGAAATTGAACTGTTCTAGAGAACTGCCCACTTTTGGTTCGGATATCCGCGTCGGTTTTGGGGCAGCCTGGGGGCCGGAGTGATTGGAAGTAGAAGAAGAGCTGCGGTTGAGCCATGTCATAGGTTTGGATGCCGTGTGTTTGTGACCGCGCGGCGGCGTAGTGGGAGGAGAAGCAAGGAGTTCGGGAGACGAAAAGCAGGGAGCCAGCTCCGAGTTGAAAGGGTAAGAAATGCTTGAAGATGAATGGTGAACACGTTTTGAAAACATTGTTGAAAGAAGGAAGAAAGTTGGTGAACAACCTTTACGAGTGATGGGTTAATAGTGGGAAGGACAAAGGCGACGAGGAGCATGGTAACGTTACTTGGTGCGAGACAAAAGCGTGTTGCGGCGCACATGGACAATAGCGAGCACACGAACGACAATACCTTCCTAAAATAGACGACAAAGGTTTTTGAGCATGATCCAAGACTCTGCGGCGACGATTCAATTTAGACTTGACCTACCGCACACACTGTACTCGATATCGCCCGCTCTCGCAGCTCTCCATGCTTCACGCGCTGCGACTCTCCATCCAGAAGTTTCTGCCATCTTGCTCCCATCCCATTGTCCCAAATGCGGCACGTATCGCTTCTCTGGTGATCACTCCACACCCCTTGTTGGTCCATCGAGGAAGAAGAAGCGGAGACGCCCCACATACGTAGGTCTGAGCACCTTCCAGAGAAGATGTCATCGCTGCGACTTCTCCATCAACGCACGCACGGACCTTTCCCCCTCTGTGCCAGATCTATTACTAAGCATTTCACCGAAGTCGGGAACTGCACCAATTACACCATCGACCAAGCAGGTAGACCAAGAATCCCCATCTGCAGGCAATTCCAATCTTGCTCCAACGGTGGCGGTACCGCCATTTAACCCCAAACCCGGTCGTATGAAGACGCCTACTCTGAAAGACATGCTTTTTCGTGACCGTCAGAGGGAGGAGGTCGTGAAGGTACATAATAAGAGGAAAGAGAGCGAAGGATTGGCGGCTTTCTTGAAGCAACTCTGATGCTATACTTTTTCATCCGTATGCACTCCTTTTATTTCTCCTCTATCCCAGGATATGCTGTTTCAACCAGACATGCTACGGGCAATACTGGGCTTCCTTCAGTTATGCACCCGAGCTCAAACGTTACGACGCCTATTGCGCTTCTTTCCCCAAGGTAACGGAATTAAAGGCGATCATGAGCTTTTTCTCGTCGACTCATATGCATAAGATATCACTCAGGTACATAGTAAGGTGTAGGAGTCGACTGAACTATGTACGCAGGGAAAACAATCAAGCTGGCTTGCAGTCTAGTTAGTGATAGCTTCGGTGGATGGTACATCTTCATTGGACCGTTGTACAATGAACCAACCTGGCCAAAGCATGACATACACGGGAGTGGAAAAAATGAGATGAATTGCGTTGAGGGTATAAAAGAATGATTCAGTTGCCGAAAAATTGCTCAGGCAGCTTTGAAAAAGTCCTATCACCTATAGTACATTTGCTCGTAATGCATATGAGTGGAACGGCGAAATGGTTATGGATTATCAGTGTTATGCAAAATGACATGAGTCACAGTGCTTTGCGACCACTTTATGAAAAGTGTGGCTGACAAGACTAAGCTGTCTATGGTGATCTGCTTTGTGCTCCTCTAGTCATAAAACAACCTGAAATTATTTGCTATGACAATGTGTTGAAATAACGGTCGCGTGAATATATTATATAAGCAAGCCGAGCGGCTCGAACAAGAGCGCATTAGCAATAATCTGAGACATCCGCTATGTAGTATAAAAAGTCGGAGTACCGAGAATAAAATGCGCGCGTCTTGCTGCCAACCAACATCATCTCTGCGTGACGCATCTTATCTAATCACTTTATCTATTCTATTGTAGTCGATTATCTACGCCATATCGACTACTCTATTTAGCTCGTCACCGCCTTACGTCAGGCATACTCGCGGTCACCATACTAGGACTGCTACGTACAGTATAGGACCGGCACTTGTGCCACCACCGGCACTTGTGCCAATACCACACAGAACTCAAATCTCATACTAGAAGTATACCACAACATGTCAGAATATGGTGTTTGGTATCTCTGTATGTGCTCCTAGATAGTTGACCTAATGTTGCTTGTTT
>JBBPMM010000078.1:0-78882 GCA_038090335.1 Solioccasus polychromus | reverse complement strand
CCCCCGGGGTGGGGGGGGGGAGTTGGGGTGGGCTGTCCGGGGGGGGGGGGGGGGTGGGGGGGGGGGGGGGGGGGGGGGTAGTGCACCCTCTTCTTGATAAGGAGGAGGTGTTACTTTGGGTGCTGGCGGCGGTGGAGGGGGCGGTGGAGGGGGCGGTGCTTGGGGTGGCGAACTATTTTGAGGACGTGCCGGAGGAGTTGGTGGCGCTGGTGGCGATGGAGCCGGGCGGGCCATAGGCGGGGGCGGCGGGGGTGGCGGGGGCGCAGGTTGCGAGCTCACTGGTCGGGAAGGCGGAGGGGGGCGAATGGTAGGTCTCACCGGAGGTGGAGGGGGTGCTACGAGTGGAGGAGGGGAAACAACGGAGTTACGCTGTGGAGGAGGGGGAGGAATGGGTATAGTGGACCGCGCTGGCTGCACAGGGGCCAGAGGAGGTGGAGGCGCCACGGCACCATTGGTCGAACCGACACTATTTGAGGGCAAGTGAGGACCACGCCGAGGAACTGGCGGTGGTGGCGGCTTCTTCTTAGGTACTTCCGCTGGTTGTTTCTCATTCTGCTGTCCATTCTCACTTTGCTGTGCGTTTCGGACAAAGTCCTGGATGAATTCTTTGTTCTCTTCAATGACATCTTTGGTGAACCCATGAGCCTCGAGATTTCGAACGAGTGTAAGCCACGACTCGTCAACGTTATTGCTTGTGAAACCCTTCTCTTCATCATAGCCAACATGTGCAACGTGTTTGAATGAGCCTGCTTGAGGCCCCGATATCATCGACTTGTCGATCTTTCCACCCTTCTTTACCTTCTTTGGCTCAGAGGCACCCTTGGTGGCTATTAAGCGACATGAGCACACTAGTTCCCGCGGTTACACCGTCGCAAATACCTTTCTCCGCTTTGCGGGCCGTAACTTTCTTGTAGAACAGGGCCGCATCTTTCTCGTCGGCGAACACTACACCGATCATGCACTCCTGGAAGGACAATATGTCAGTCAATATTTGCCAATTAAACGAGTAACTCACGTCGCCAGCGAAGGAGTGAAAGAATGGTCGGTCCATGTGATAATCGAATTGGTTGTAGAGCTCATGTTGCCATATGATACCCCGCGTACCAGCGAAATCCACCAGCTTTAGTACGAATGCGTCCTTTGACTTGTCGTGGGTGAATGCGAGCGCTCCCTGCAGCCCACCATACGACCATTTGTTACGCTGCGGATGTGCAAAGTAGATGCGTGCGGGTACTGCAGCGAGGATCTTGTTGACCGAGGAAGGTATTGCAGAAGTGACCTTTGCTTTCTCTTCCGGCGTTAGTGATTTGGAGGGCATTTGGTTGGAATGAGGATGAGACTAATGGAAATTGAAGCGGAAGGAGGTGGAGCGCATCTAAGCGTCGCGGCGATTTGACGCGGTTGCTGTGCATTTTCCGATTGGTGGCGTGGGAATAGACACCCGACCACACAGCAACAAGTTTTTATGTTTTTTTTGCTTCCGTCCGTCTAACTTTAAGTAGCGGTTGGCCATGTTACTGTACTCCCTCTAACCGGACATCGAGCACTGCGAGCCTTTTGAACGACCAGATCCTAGACCTGTGCTAAACAGGGTTGATGAGTAGCGGCGGTGGCATGCACAGGCTCATCGGATAGGTACGACATCGCCGGATCTGCAATCTCAGTACGCCCAACTTCTTGATCGAGCGGGTGAAATGGAAGTGCGTCATCTTCCATCAAAGAGAATCGCCTCTTCCGGTCCGACACTGTCGGTCTGTCTACCTCTTTGTTACGTTTGAACAACTGCATCTCGGAGCTACTCGTCGTTGGCACGCCTATAGAAGAATGTCAGTCAACGCCATCTTTGGTTACTAGCAGGGTAGCGATGACTGTGGCAAGGGTTGCGAACCCTTTACCAGTGACTATTAAACTGTACGAATCGGGACGCGCCCTTGAATCCTCGTCATCCTGTGACCCACTCGCTTGGTCTCTGAAAGGTGGTTCCTCGATGGGGAAAGGATCTGACTAGTGATCTATAACGGTGGCTGGTGCTACACCCTATTACAATGACTAGTAAATAACCGGTCACGGTAATAAGATGTAATGGCGAACGCGAAAATGATCGATCACCTCGCGTGTGCCAACACGGTCATCTTCCACATACGACGAGTTCGGGACGTGTTTCTTCCTATTCATACAGGTATTTTAATTCCGGCATTTTCGGACACTTTCCATCTTCGCGTCTCAGGCCAGCCAACAACCTTGTGTCGGAAGAAACACAAGTCTTGTTTGCAGGATAGGGCAGTGGGTACGATATGCTGTGTCACGGCTCTGTAGCAACAAAGACACGTGTTGTCCGATGGTTTCCTTCAATTCATAGCTACAGATCTATACTACACAAGGACCAACTAGTAAAGTTGATGTTATTTCTCCTTGAACGCCTCGAAAAATCGCGTTACATCTGCTGCTTCGACCACCTTGCCCTGCTGAGCAAAGGGTCGCAAGTATTCCAGTAGGTGGTCACTAGGTACGTGAGAAACAAAATAAGAGACGTAACGAGAGGACGGACCGCATGTTGTTAAAAGCATGAATACCATCAAGAGCACGATCGCGAGGAAGACGTTCCAGAGCTCTGGCACCAAGCTCTTCGAAAGAGAGACCTGATTGCAAGTTAGCGTGAAGCATGTAGCGTAGAATGATCATACCCGAGTCGGGATCCTCTGGTGGCTCATACGTATCCTCTTCTTCGAGCAAATACGGATGCATTTTGAGGGACGACAGACACTGTAAACCATTCATTTATTTCTAAAGGACAGATGAATCGGTGACACTGACTTGTTCGCATTGACACCACCGCTGACGGAAGCCTTCAGTCAAAAAGATGTCACCAGTGCCGTCCAACGTTAAATTCTCAGATGGGGACGTTTGCCTGTCAAAGATGGCCTGCGCAATGGGATTGATGGCGGGCGCTAAACAGGGCGAGATCGTCGAGACTTTTGTTCTTTTCGCCTCAGGCTCATCTTCGTGAGAAGAGGAACGCGAATGCGGTCGCTTGATCGTGACAGGTTGGGGGTCTGTGATGTCCAGCGAGGTTTCATCGGAGCACTCTTGAGATGGACCTAGTAGATCCCCATCGAGTTTCCGCCAGGGACCATGTGTCCCATCGCGCACTACCATGATAACACCCTTGGTTCCTGCATATCGACGGAGGATGGGCACTTTAGTCACGCAAGCGACACATATGAACGACTCGTAGTCGTCGGCGGATATCAAGGGAGGGGGTAATCCATCGGATAAAGTATCTGAACAGTCGTCCTCGTGTGTCATCGCGTCATTAGAGTCATGCAAGTCAGAAGAGGACTCGGGCACGGGTGGTCGTTCGCGCAAGTGGAGACATGATTCGTGGAACCAGTCCTGGGGCGTGTTAGCGATCTGACGACGGTGTAGAGGGGTTCACAACCTCGCAGGCCAGACACTGTATCATCGTCTCTGGCTCCGTCTTGGGATCATACGGTCTTGCACACCGACAGAACAGGCCACGAAAGTTTTGACCGTATTGATTCGCGCCGTTTTCCTCCTCCTGGTGCTTGTGGAGGGTGCACGTGTGAGGAACAGCGCTCGTTGGACAGTCGCAGCGAAAATTACGTTTCGGGAAGAGTTCGACCTGTTCGTGGTCGGTGTGGCAGGCGATGGAGCAGGAAGAGCATATTCCACGTGGAGTAGCGCAGGTCAGACAGAGATATACAGCTTGTCGTATGGGGCCCATGCTGAACGTGCAGCGGGAAAACTCGTGGGGCAATGCGAGCGCGGCCTCGCGAAGTAAGGCATCCTCGGACGCGATGAGGTCGTTGAGCGAACTCATGACAATTGAAAAGAAATGCGGGACTGCACGTGATACGCGTCGAAACAAATAAATGTCAATAATCCTGACCCGGACCGTGTTCACTGTTCCCATGATTTTGCGTCAGATGATCATGGCCGGGAAATAAAAGACATGAGCCTTATCGCCATCTCACCGAGTCATGGTTGGTCTTGACATTGAAAAAGTTCGCGCCTCATTCCCCTCTCTACGCTCCGGTTACATTTTTGGTGACAACGCGGGCGGTTCTCAGACCGCGCAGCATGTCATCGACCATATTGTCGACTACCTCAGCAACACTAACGCACAGCTTGGTGCAGATTATTCTGTTAGCGCAGTAGCCACTCAACGCGTCCAGGATGGATCGATCGCTGCGGCGCTGCTGTTCAATGCTGCTTCCGTCGAAGAGGTTGGCTATGGGCCCAGTTCTACCATGGTATTCGAAAACATCGCCAGAGCATTAGATGATGATATCAAGTCTGGAGACGAGTTTATCATCACCGGAGAACACGAAGGTAACTACCTTGGCTTTTTCTGACGGCCTCATGTTGACAAAGATCGACTACAGCAAATAACGGTCCTTGGAAGCGCTTGGCAGAGCGGCGCGGCGCGGTGATAAAATACTGGAACCCTGTCGCAGTCGAAGAGGGCAACCCATACTCTTTCGACTACAAGACGGAGGACCTGCTTTCCCTCGTTACGTCCAAGACGCGTATCCTCGCCACAACAGCTTGTTCAAACATCTTGGGCACGATCTATCCGGTCCAAAATATCGTCTCCGCGTTTAGACAGCGAGCAAAGGAAGTCGGCGCACCCAAGGTCGAGGTCTCCATTGATTGTGTGGCATACGCGCCACATCGCTTGATCAACGTCCAGGAATGGGATGTTGACTATTGCGTATTCGCCTTGTACAAGGTGACATATCCGGTGACCCAGCAGTTCAGAGTTGATACGGTGTCTACAGGTGTATGGTGCACACAATGCAGCGTTTTATATTCGTGCCGCTGCCCTTGAGTCATCGCTCAGGTCAATTGCCCATCGCTTTCTTGCAGTCGACAAGAGCCCACAGAAGATCCAGGTCGGAGGACCCGGTTATGAGCTTGTTCATGGCGCCAGCGGGGTGATTACCTATCTCCGATCGCTTACGCCAGAAAACAGCTTGCAAGCGTCCTTTGACGCGATTGCGCAACATGAGCAGGCCATCTTGCGACCTTTACTGTCCTTTCTGACAGACAAGCATCAATACGATAGAGGTGTTCGTCTGTTTGGAACGAGCACTGTCGATTTGTCCAGAGTGCCGACAATCTCGTTCGTAGTCACTGGTCAACATGCGGTCAGGAGCAGGGATATCGTGGCCGAGTTTGACAAGGAGAAGACTGTATGTCCGCTTTTCGCTTCTGCTGTCAACTTGCTTATGCTGTTTAGATTGGAATCCGCTTTGGTCATTTTTACGCGTATACCCTCATCTCCAACGCGAGCCCTAAGCTGGATCCTGCGGATGGTGTTGTGCGCATCTCTCTTGTTCACTACAATACCGTAGATGAGGTTGAGAGGATTGTTGGCGTCTTGCGCAGAATACTTGGTTGAGATTGAATATGGCACATGACTTGCGGAATACCGCACGGTATCACTTGAGTCGCACGTCCAGCCTACAATCGCACGTCCGATCTACTCGACCATGACAATTCAGAGCGGACCCGACCCCATCCTCTTGACACTGTTTGCGAACCGCTTCATGAGCGTCGCAGAGGCGATGGGCAGATCGCTCCAGCAAACGTCCATAAGTACTAACATCAAGGAGCGACTCGATTTCTCGTGCGCGCTCTTTGCGCCCGACGGCGACCTTGTTGCCAATGCACCTTTCATTCCTATCCACCTCGGCTCTATGAGCTTGTACGTGGTCCGATTCTGAAAACGGGGGCTCGCGCTCATGATGTCATAGCGCCGTCAAGTACCAGATGAGGCTGCACGGAAAGACTCTCAAGGACGGCGACGTCCTCATGACCAACTCGCCACACGCCGGCGGATCGTAAGTACCCTCTCTACCCCCCTACACCTTAACTCATACCACTCGCCCAGCCATCTCCCCGACATCACGATCATCACGCCCGTTTTCGACACGACCTCGGGCGAGATCATCTTTTTCACCGCCTCGCGCGGGCATCACGCAGACATTGGCGGGATCCTCCCGGGCTCGATGCCACCCACTTCGGTGAACATCTTTGAAGAGGGCGCCGAGATCGAAAGTTTCAAGATCGTGGACGGAGGCATATTTGATCAAAAGGGGTTGTACGAGTACATGATCGACAAACCGGCTCAGTACCCCGGGAGCTCTGGGTGCCGGAACATACGTGACGTGGAGAGCGATTTGAAGGCGGTAGGCGGCAGGGACGGTCGTCTGAATTGCTGGACTGACGATTGCATCAGCAAATCGCCGCGAATTACAAGGGCGTGCAGTTACTCCGCGCAAGTGAGCATCATGTTTGTCGTTTCGTGGCCATGCCTCATGTGTTCCTAGTGGCCGACGAGTATGGATTGAAGACCGTGCAGGAATACATGTATTATATTCGTGCGAACGCTGAGGAATCGGTGAGAAACCTTCTGGTAGAAGCTGCGAAACGGGCAGGGTCCAACGTGTTAACGGCCGTCGACTATCTTGATGACGGGACGCCTGTGAGCGTCTTTGTGACATCTCTCGTCAGGCCAGAACTCACGGTGTTGCGTCAGATTCAACTGAGGGTCGAGATCAACGAGGAGACGCGGTCGGCCGTACTCGATTTTGAAGGCACTGGCTGCGAAGTTCGGGGAAATCTAAATGCCCCTATCTCTGTCGTGCATTCTGCGGTCATCTACTGTATGCGGGCAATGCTGGATGTCGATATACCTCTCAACGCTGGCTGTCTGGTTCCTCTACAGGGCAAGTACGTTCTTTTTCTGGTGCGAAAACTTGCTAACGAGAAAGTTATCAGTCAAACTTCCAGCAAAATCGTTGTTGTCACCTTCACGGATCGCTGCGGTCTGCGGAGGGAATGTACTGACGTCTCAGCGAATCGTAGACGTTGTACTGAAAGCTTTCCATGCCTGTGCTGCTAGCCAGGGTTGTACAAAGTGAGCGCGAACTTGATCCTCGGACGCAGTGCTCATTCTGTAGCAACCTTACTTTTGGGACAGGGGGAAAGAATAGCGACGGGGTAGCTGTCGCAGGATGGGGATATTACGAAGTAAGTGATACTCTAGTCAAATTTATCTCGTGCTGATCTTATCCCGAGACAATCGCGGGAGGTTCGGGTGCAGGTCCTGGGTGGAACGGCACGTCTGGCGTGCATACACACATCACGAACACGCGTATCGGTGACGTCGAGATTTTGGAGCGTCGATACCCTATCCTCCTCCATAGATTTGGACTGCGCCCCGGCTCTGGCGGAAATGGGAAATGGCGCGGCGGGGACGGCGTCATTCGTGAGTTTGAAGTGACTCATCCGCTCCAAGTGTCGATCCTGAGCGAGGTGCGTGTCTATGTATTGCTTCAAGCACGATGTCTCATACTTCTATAGCGACGTACGCGCGCACCGTATGGTGTAGATGGAGGGGAGGATGCCCAGATGGGTCGAAATACGTGGATCAAACAGCGACGTTTAGAAGACGGAGATCTTGTCGCAGACGAGGACCAGGGAGCACGACATGTGAATATCGGAGGCAAGGCGACGGTATTAATGGGTAAGGGTGATCGACTACTGATCGAGACACCGGGTGGGGGTGGGTGGGGTGTTCCTGATGATATGGGGGTTGGTCTAGAAACGCGCAAACTGGCGTGGGAGGCCCGAGGCAGCTTAGCGGAGAGGGCGGCTACGCAGGCGAGTTTCTAAAGCGAGTAGATGTTTTGCGCTCTCGAATATTCGTGTCCGAGACCGATCTGGTAAAGACAGGGGTTGATTGCTCCTCCCTGACGATCTTTTCGGCCTGAAAGAGTCGATACTATCGTGGATCTATTTTCTCGAAACTTTCAAGGTCTCTCCTTATTCACGTGTTGACATTGAGCTTGAATTCTCCGCCATCTGTGTAGCAAGATCCAGATTACGTCTATAGAAAACCCCGGAATCGTCGCTCCCCTAAGGATGACTTACACGGCACCAGGCCAAGGGGTAGGAAAAATGGCAGACAATGAGGCCAAGCAGGCCTTTCCACCAGTGAAAGTCCTGGATATATGGTCTTGATGTACAGTGAAAGAATATGCAGGATACCATGGGTTCAGACAATGACCTACCACTCTGAATGTAACTGCGTTCAAGTCTGCGGTACGATCGGTGGCTTGGCGAGCACTAAACGGGACAATCTGATGATCACCTCTTCTCCCCCTCGGGCTCAAGGATGCTGGAGGTTCCTCGCGCGGGCAATCCCACTGTGCTGAACATGAGCACTCCAAACATGATAAACCGGTGAGACGATCAACAAGGGCTTCTGCGGCTTCTCGAAGAGTTTAGTATAAATTGTAAATACTAGTTTCGAGAAAGAGTAGTAGATGGATGAAATCCAAGTCATCTTTCAAGTGAAGAAATCTTGTATTTGGTCACGTGGAGAGTTTACGTAAATAACCTCCGAGGATCGAAGTAGCGTTGCAAATGAACTCCTATGACAAGGTCACACAAGACAAATGTGAATATAATATGTCTCCGTCAACTGTTTGACATTGCACAATGATTTTCAAAACCTCCGTGACAAGGGGACTTGAACGGGATATTAAAGTGCGTCTGCGAACAGAATATCTCAGTCATGGACCCGCACATCAATATCGGCATCGAAGGCGTTCCTCCTCGAACACAGGATATGCTCGATTTCGTCGTCGTCGGGGGTGGTTTGGCAGGTCTCTCTACCGCGTGGGCGCTCCAGAAAGTGGGTCATCGCACGACCGTGCTCGAACGGCGTCCATTGGAGGCGTTGGCGGAGGTACCTATCGAGTTGGCCAAGAAATGACCAAACTGATGTTGTCGACAGTGTCGTGAAGGCGTTCGCTCTGCCCCGACCATGACGCAAATTCTCAACGATTGGGGCATGGGTGCCGAGATTTCTGACCTGTCGGTCCGGTTGGACCAGATTACGTTTCTTGAAGGTGCGTCGCTTCCTAGCTGAATATGTATAATTGACACCCTGCAACAGGGCATACGGGCGAAGAACTCGGGCTGATTGCCGTGAGTGGAAAGGTGACGGAAACCTTTCCTGCTGATTTGGTCAATATCCAGGTTCGTCCATCGACCCAATAGTCCTTCGAATCGCACTCATTCCGCTCCATTCCTAGTACGGAAAACTGTTTGGTGTCTTGTACAGTCGTGCCAAAGAGGCTGGTGTGAACCTGTTTTTTGGCACCGAGGTCGTCGCCGTCGATCCATGGTCTGGCAGTGTCACGTGTAAAGATGGCCTGCAACTCACAGCCGACGTCATCGTGGGGGCGGATGGCACGGAAAGTCTCGTGCGCCCCGTTGTCCTCGGATCCGCTGCAGAACCACCAGACTGCGATAGCCGGTTTACGCTTTCGTGAGTGTAAACGCTTTGCAACTTGTCTGTTTCTCTAATGGTATTCAAGTATGGTCGCTCCTGCCGACGAAGCTAGGAAAGATAAAGACCTTGATGCACTGTTGCACACCGAAAACGTACGCCCCACTCGCTTGTGTGATCCCCCCGGCTGACGTGTTATTTCCAGTGGCTAGCTTGGTTTGGAGACGACTGCTGTCTGCATGGGACGCTCACCGTGAGATTCCATTTCTTGTCACTCGCTTCGCTTCTGACATTGGCACTGGCACCGAAAAGGGATCCGGATCAGGATGTGATTTTTCTACAATGTTGAGCATTCCAATACGATACGAGGATGAGCGACAAGCATTTCCAATGGACCTCGAACCGAGGCTTGACTCGTTTGAACCTCGGTGCGTATGTCAAGTCGACTGTCGATGACCTTTGCGTTGAATCGTCCACAGCGCCCAAAAACTCATTAGGCTTTCCGAACAGATTAGCAAGACCGTGTTCAATCATTACGAACCATTTGACAGCTGGGTACATGAAAGCAGCAAAGTCGTCCTTGTTGGCGAAGCAGCACACCCCATGGTCGTGAGTGGCACATCTCCTGTTGTACCTGATTCCGAATTGACAGCCTGTCAACAGCCATGCTCGTCGCATAATGCCTCGGCATGCTTCGAGGACGCCATGACCCTCTCGATCCTTTTCTCCCTTCCTGCAACAAAGCCTCAAACGCCGATGTTGCTCAGCGTCTTCGAGGAGCTCCGCCAACCTCGATGCGCTGCCCTCCAACGATACACACGGCGTAAACGCGAGGTCGCCAATATCCCGCGTGGACCTGCCCAGCAGAAACGCGACGCTGTGTTACACACTCAACGCGCGTATCACATTGGCGACGAGATGGACGACGATTTTCTCTGCAACACGTATACAGGTTTCGTCCAGATTTTTGCCTTTGACGCGCATGAGGTTGTGCAAGACTGGTGGGTCACATGGGGCCGAAGTGTATTTACGCGCCAAGACAAGAACGACCACAATCATCCTGCACCGTTATTCATTCCCGTCGTCGTCGATGCGGAGATTGAGCGGGACGGCCCAATATATCCCATCATCTATGATCCAACCTTTGGCGAGGTCGAGGACGTCGTTCATGAAGCAGAAGCCCATCGACGGAAAGTAGGTTTCATCGAGTCCTAAATTGCTCCATGTTTGTGCTGCATGTATTATTAGTGGATATACCAATGTGGAATGCTGTACTAAATCTAGCAATATCACACCTTACGATGTTCTAAGCCACATTCAATGTCACTTTTCTATTTTCTTGCTCGCGTTCTTGCTCCTCGAGCTGTAATGTAAGTGAATGAGTCGCGGTTACAAGCAGAAGATCTGTCACTTACAAAAGTTTTCCATGAGTGATCTGTGGCAGACTGGGCATCTATCGTTAGCGTGAATTGAAAACTAGATGCGTCATACTCACCCGTCGCATGCCACTAGCGGCGTCTTGACGGTTTTTGTGCGTAAGTGCACCTGCGACGATAAGAACGCCGATTGTAAGCCCTTGCGCCCACATACGGACTTGCACGGCCTAGAATGATTGTCATCAGCGACAGGTTGCGCAAACAATCGCGGCTAGAACTATACCTTTTGAGGTAAAGTCAAATATCTGTCCCGGAAACATTAATATTGATGACAAAGGAGAGAAAGGTTACTTACTTGTCCTTTGCGACGATAGCACCAGCTGCCGCCATGGAAAGCGCCCAGCTACCGAGAATGATGGAGTACTGATGTCTGGAGGCCCAGTCAACCACCTTGTCCTTCGTCGAAAGCGCGCTGAACCGTGCCTCTTCCTCTGCTGCAACACGATCCAGCTCCAATTTTCCGGAATCCGACCTGTCAAGCAAAGTTCAAACACGCAGAATCAGCGATGGGGAATACATACCATCGTCCACGTTCGAATTCCAAGCTACGTCGTTCTGCCTGGATGGACGTGACGGGGGCGACAACTATCACGACACCAGCAACGCGCAGGGGAAACGGCAACGACCGGTACCACGCCGACTTGCGATGGAGGTAATAAAAGCTGGGTACAGCGACGGCAGCGCTAGCAAGTGCGCCCTCGAGTGCGCCGCGCAGGACGGCCGAGTCGAGGAGATGCCATTCTTCGTCGCTCACGTTGACTTTCATGACGAGCAATGTGTGGTGTGTTATGACGCGGTCGAGGTTATGTCACTTACCATTTATATATCGTTTTTTGACCTCGGGGTCGGCTCGGGTTTGTGCGGATTACTAAGAGACTCCCCGAGTCTTTCCGATCCTCCGGGCCGGACCGGACATAGTACGCCTTCTACGTCATCGTCGAGATACTCTCGTGGTCAAGCCGAGAATATCTAGTTGGTACTAGAGCCAGATGCAGACTTCCCTTCTCGCTAACGTTAAACTCTTCACTAGGACCCTGTGATATGTTCACGTTGCCGCAAGAACATGATGTGATATTGGTGGAGGTCGTTAACCGATGTATTGGCCGCCCTCTAGTATAAAACCTGGGATGTGCTCCACTAGTCAGCACCATCTTTTTTTTTCTTTTCTCTTCGACACCGAACTTCATTTCATCAGTCATAGCTGCTCATCGTCATGAGATTGACTATCCTCGCCGCTCATTTGCTCTTGGCTTCGTCCACACTCGCTCGTTCACCACTCAAACGTGGCCTAGCCACAGATACCTGTGCAAACATCAACGCGGACCTCGCGTTTGATGTCAAGGTTGACGGTAAGCTATTCTGCGTACGACTTTGATCTTGAGTTCTAACCCGAGCCAGGAAAGCCATACATTGCTGGCCGCATTCATGCTGGCATCTGTATTACGCAGCTCGATACTTTTATCGGCCACTACAATGTCACTGAGGCCGCCGTCAAGGTCGTCGGTATGGACAAGGTCAAAGCTACTCTCACCGACATGGCAGGTCGCCTCTAAATTCGATACGACGGCATCATACTTATACTTTTCACAGATTGAGAAAGTGGGTGTGGAGTGCACATACCCGCCGCACGCCAAGCCCTCGGTTACCAACAGCAATGTGTGTGACTTTGTGTGTACGGACGGTTTCTTGGCCATGCCTATAAACCATCCTTCGTCGTGCGTCTGCCCTCCGCAAGAGACTGAATGCAATGGCCAATGTGGTCATTTCCGCGTGGACTGCTCAACGACGCCACCTCCTTCGCGCCGACGAAACGATCCCAAGTGTGCCGAGGGTCTTACGATGTGCGGTGTGCCAGGCGCCACCTCGGGCGAAGCATACAGGTGCACTGATTGCACGTCCGACTCGTACACCTGTACGCCTTTTCGTTTATTTCTACTTGCTATATTCACGAATCTTACTAGGCGGCGGATGCGTCAAACCTTCTCCGTTTGGTACATCCTCCACTGCCGGCGTCAATTGCCACTTGATCTCCAATGCCGACGAGGTGTCCTGCGAGGATAGCAAATGCTTCGTTCACGCGTGCAAGACCGGCTTTACCGTCTCGTCGTCCCACGATGGATGTATCCCGGAACCGCACGAACCTCGTACCATTCCCGTACTGACCGCTGGCGAAATCGTCGACTCCGCTATTCGCCCTGTTCACGTCGTGCCTGGTTCCGTTACTGATAAGGTGCTGCGCGCAGATACTGTTCCAGGTGTCATCATGCCACTCCTCGCGACCGACAACGCGTCCTTGGGCACGGGCGTACAGGGCCTTCCCAAAGGTACCAAATTTCGCCGTGGGATTCATCCACTCAAGGGAAATGTCGCAAACATCGTGAACTAGGTGGACGTAGTCATGATGTCGGAGGTAGTGACGAAGTGTTTGATTTCTACGCTAATCTCAAGTTCATTCACCATCTACGATACTCGAATTGATAGTGGCTTCTTTGTTAACGACTAACTCTGGTGTGCTAGTGGTCTGGTACAGCACTACTAGAAGAAGCAAGTGTGCGGTACACGACACCGGAACACTCGAGAACAGGTAATAAGAGATGGGGAAGGCCGTGAGTCTGAACTAATGGAAAGCGGAACAAGGTAAATAGTAATTTGCTAGTCGTACTGTACCGGTTGTCAGCTAACACGATCTGAGACAACCAACGATATTCTCAGACCTAGTGCACCGGTCTACTGTCGGCACGGACACCAAACCCAACCAGTGAGCACCATCGGGTGATGTCGCCGACGACCCAAGCTTACCGCCGCAACGGCACGTGGACGGTTGGTCTGGGCCCCAATTAGTGAGCTTGAGAACGCATGCGTGTGGCCGGCCACGTGTAAATTGCTGATGCGACCACCCGTTATCCATCAAGGACCTTGGCGACAAGGCGCAGGGTGCGATGGATGGGATCATGGGCAAAGTATTGAAGAAACCAGAGCTAGTGGAACGAGGTCGTGGCCGCAGGACGGGCGAATCGATGCGCAAGGAGCGAGATCGGGTAGGTTGCAATGTTCTATGGATGGATCTGATGACTCTAGGAAAACATTGCTGATCCTTTCAAACTCACTCGTGCGGAGGGAATGACTAATTGCCAGTGTTATACGTCAATGTAACTGTATGACCGGCATCATTGAAAAAGAACCCGGTGCACAGTCTTTCACCTAGAGTATAACTTCTAAAGGAGAGCCTCAAGAGAACCTGTACAGGATTTTAAAGACAGTGGGCAGAACACAGTCAGAAATCAGTTTAAAGTGTCCATGTTGTGGATATTGATGTATGGGGTGCTTCATACGTTAATATCACTTTCGGAAAGGGATGGGACCTGCAACGTCTGTTCATCGATACTCACACCACTCTCGCCAGAAAATTGCATGCAGGACCCAGGAGAGAATCTGATTGTCGTTTCGGGTGGTCTGCACGTATCGGTGTTCCATGCTTTCCTCGTGGACACTCGGAAAATCAGTATTTGCGATGATAGGCACTGGAGGGGGTCATGCTTAGCTAGATCTCCGTAAGGAACCGCAGACCACGCACCATCAACATCATGTACACATACATGAATGGCATCATCGTCGAGCTCTCTGTCCCAAATGAAACCAGAAAGGCGATGCCAGAAAGTGTATATGGCAACATAGATTCGATGACGAGCGTGGCAACCGAAAAGTACACTGAACCGTACTCGCTTCCTAGAACCTTCGCTGCCTTGCCAAGCCGTACCAGATGGTAGCAGATCGCCGCCGTCATCATCACATTTAGGAAGACCGTAATGGTGTAGTATGCAAGACCCAGTTTGGAAGCGACACCGAAGAGAACAACTTCTCCTTGGGCACTTGACAACCCAACCAAAAGGATTCCGAGAACTATTATATAATTAGTCACAGCTGGGACACTACGAGGGAACGAAATACTCACTGAATGTGCCAACCCATAGTATCGAAGGTACGATGATGATAAGAGAGCTTTCCCATATTACTCGACAACGGAAGATCTGGAATCAACTAACGTCAGTATTGACTATTCAATTTCTCACTCGGTCTTACCATGAGGGCATCAGTCATGAGTTGCAGCACGACAACTGCAATCGTCCCACAACCCAAAAGCCAGGCCCTCGTTGTCGGGTTGGAACCACTCGGTGAAACGCTGCTTATTACCCACTGTTCTTCGCCATAAAGGGCCTCCGTGGCTATCCATACCGTGATCAAGAGGAACATGACAGTGCAAAAGACCGCGTAAAACTTGTCGTGTGATTTGCGCTCTTCGCGTGTCAGCAATACATGCATGGTCTTCAAGTAGAGCACTAGTTCTACACCTGCGAGCAAGCAGATACGTGAGACAACATGAAAGTTTAACAGGTCGGCATGTTCAACTAACCATACAAAATACCTTGTACGTTCATCCCAATATATGCCGCGTTTTGAAACAGCCTAGCGTTGGTAGCGCGATCGCATGGCGGAACGAGGGGCATTGTAGAGGTATTCGCACAAGCACGCGAACCGCGTCTACCTTGTGATTTATATTGTACCGGCCTTCTTTTTCATGCTTCGCGGGTTACCCCGAATACGCTGCGCCGTATCATGTTATGCGTACTAAGATGGGAGATGGCCGCCAACTGCGTCTAACCGGGTTTCCCGACGACGGGCTGGAATCTGAACGGAGACTGTGCGAAGGGGAATACGTCTCAACGTATGGATTGGATTATCTCAACCGCTTCGGATTGATGTACTCACAATATCCCCGGGTACGTTACTGCAAATGTTTGTGCGAGATTCACATTTCACTTGCGGATTTGAACGAAGAGGTTAAAGGTGGCTGTGCAATTTATTACGGTCATGCTGGTACGGTTCCAAGTGTACGACTCGCCTTTTACAGATCCCAGGTAAATCTTTACGGGGCTGCATACCTTGCCCGTGATTGGTTAAGCGATCGGTAACCAATGTTTCAGATGGCATCCCACATGCATGCTACGCATGGTACCGTAACCAGGTGGAGGGTCAGTTCATTGCGGACTGGGGAACGTGTGTCCGTACTTGCTAGTTAGCAAGAGTGCTAGGTAATGAACAACCGAATGAACGTGATCACTTTGACGTGCAACTTAGCTACGAAATGCTTGGCGATCGTTCAAGGGACCGAAGGGGAGTCAGAGGAGGTGTTGTTGCCGTATACTGAATATCGTATATCCAGAAAGAATCAGGCCAAGGATTGGGTTGTGATCATTCGCCGCAGTCCTCGAAGAACTACTGAATTTAAAGTAAATGAAGTACGTGATTTTTGAGAAATTACGAGGAAGCCAACTCAGTGATTCATTGCCAGATTAGCACGTCCTGGATCCAATATTAAGCATTCAAGTTTATTCTCGTGGACGGAACAAGGTGCCTGGTGTGATTTATTATGACGTCCTGTCATTTACTAAAGCAAGATGAGCTGAGGTGCGATCGTTGGATCATTGATAGATCCTCGCACATTCCGTCGGACATATCTTATGTCTGCGCTGCCACTCCTCTTGCATTAGCATTTCCTTCGGAGGCTTATATATTTTAGCGGGATTGCCGCAATATCGTTGCTCGACGCCAAGAGTAACCGATAACCACGCTGAACCTGCCGCGATCTCATATCTTTGACTGACAATACATCACACAGAGACTTCCCCGAGGTCTGACATGACATCAACGTGCACCCCCTCATGATATCTCAGGTCCCTTGATTGTCTGGCATACGTCGCTATTCGAATTCAAGTTCGCAATGAGCTTGTGGTTTTCAGGCGATCGATCGGCTTCCGAAAGCTGGTTCAAATAATCTCAGCTCCCATTGCATTTCGGACCGGTCCATGTGATCGCTTCGTCCGAGGAAAGGGGCCAGCCCCACCAAAGAACCACATGTCCTCTGTCAAGAGCCAAAGCACGTTGGTACGGGTTGGTGCCTACGTTCCGTGACGCAATCCGTCGTCTACTTACAGGAACAGAATCCCACCCACATTTTCTTATATTGAGATACTTAAGCACCCTGTATCCATGCTTTGTGATGCAGTCTTTGCCCACAATGATCTCTTGGCTTATGGGCCTGTCAATCCTCCCAATCGTTTCTGCTCTGGCTCTTGTACCTAGAACTAACACAGCCTGTGGCCAGTACGACACGATCAACTTTGGCCCATACTCTCTGTTGACGAATCTTTGGGGCGAGGCCAATGCAACCTCTGGTTCGCAGTGTTCTACCCTCCAGTCTGTTCATGGCAACATCGTTACTTGGACCACGGACTGGCTCTGGATTGGTGGCAAAGGCATCAAGAGCTTTTCTAACATACAACTTAATGTGGGTATCAATCAGCCACTCAGCGCGATTACCTCTATGCAAGTGCGTTCCAGGTAGCACGTCATATTCATGTTTTTAATCGCTGAGCCGTTTGAATGTGCTAGTCGCTTTGGCATTGGTATCAGGAAATCGATGAAGAAACCGTGACCAATGTTGCCTTCGACTTGTTCACCTCCGATTCCCCCAGTGGTTCCGGATTGAATGAAGTCATGATCTGGCTCGCTAACGTAAACGCGGGGCCCATCTCTTTCGAATACACACACGACGGCAAAGCACTTCCTGTAGCAACCAACCTCAACATTGCTGGTTACACTTGGTGAGCGGTGTGCTGAGATATGTCCCGTATTAAACTGAGGCCTGTTTCCAGGGATTTGTACTATGGTTCTAATGGCCACAACTTGGTTTATACGTACCTCCCCGTTCACGGTCCCATATATCACTTTAATAATGACATCTATGGATTTTTCACCGTATGGAATTCCTATCATATACTTTGACCGTCTGCTTAACGTTCCGGATATACACAGCACTTGATTGAAAGTGGGTATATCAAATCATCGGAATACCTCACTACTGCGCAGGCCGGGACAGAGGCGACATCTGGATCTGCTAAGTTCACGACGTATGTTATATTTTGCTCACGTGCTGATTCACTCTACTCACGCGCGCTCTCTGCTCTCAGCACGGCTTACAGTCTGACGATTGCCTGAACCGTTGTACATGATTAATGATCGAGAGGGACGACATGATTTTCTGACATTCGTGGAAGTTGCACTGGGCTGGTACATATTATTGCACTGGTAAATAGTCTAATTGCAGTGTTGTAATACATGCATATTACCAGTGTCTATCTAATACTTTGTTACCCGGTCCTGCTGCCTACCTAGTATCACGCCCATGTCACGCTAATTCAGCGAATGCGGCAAATTGCTGGCGCACTGCTATTGTGACGACATTTTTAAGGGCAGAGCTTGACTGTCAGGTTGGCGTCGAAGTCCAACACCCCGTTCCATGCTATCTCCTGCACGCGTAATGCTCGGAGGGTCAACATCGCCGGTGGCTGCGATATGGGATAAGTTGTGCTTGTCTTAGTTCGTCTGGTGACTCAATCCGCGGGACTCCCCGCAGCAGGAAGCTGGCACGGATAGGACACGCACCGTCGTCATGGAATATGCGAACGTCACTCGAAACTACCACGACATGCTTTAGCGACCAGTTCATGACGGCGACAAGACGGAACCACTGGGGTCGTGGGACAAGTCACCATACTACAACTAGATGGGCCAAGTTCGGACAATCAGTAGCATCTGCATCTGTCTGAGAGGTCGCTCCGGAAGAAGGCACGAAGGTCACGTACTAGAGAATGCACGACATCCAGAGCGTAGGCGGACAAGACCAAAGGTACCTGGTGATATACGCTAAGTGTATGTTCTACCATACCGAAGTTGAGCTGCGATCGCCAGTCCATTAATAGGTCCAAGTTGGCTCAGACTGCCTAAAGTATATTCTTCTAGTTAAGAGTTCGATGGCGTTGGTTGTGACGTGGTCCTCACCAAACATCGTCGAGACTGGTAGTTGCGCCTCCGGTAACCGCACTTTCACATCCCCAACTGGAAAAATGCCATGCGTTCGGTTATTGCTTCTCCGTGGCCTGACGTCACCATTACATGGACTCTCTTATGAGATCTGTTTCACATTTTCCTAGAGCCAGCCTGTTCATATGTTGGCCCCTCGATCGGATTCGATCCTCCATTAGTGCGTCAGTGACAATAGGTGACAACCTGTACATCCTAATGTTTGTCGCGCTTGCAGTATCTAGGTGACTAATTGTCTACGACCGAGCACAGTTCTGCAGTTCATATACCATCGACTGGCGCTTTTCGGTGGTCCTAACCGCAGCATGTGGTCACTGCTTCCGATGAATCCTACCGATGAATCTCATGCCCTTCCATCGAGATACTTAAACATCCTGAAGGCGGACGTTTCGTGGTACAGTATTCTTTCGCTATGTCCCCTTGGTTCGCGCTCTTTTTCCTCGTGCCACTCGTTTATACCATCCCTCTTGAACCCCGGGCTGTGTCGCTCTGCGACCAGTATGACTCGATCAATTCCGGCCCATATACCCTCTTCACAGACATGTGGGGCGAGACCGATGCAGCCTCCGGATCGCAATGCTCTTCCATCAAGTCATACCGGGACGATGCTGTGGCTTGGACCACAAACTACCACTGGATTGGTGGTGATTCTGTCAAGACTTTTTCTAACATCCAGCTGAACGACGGGATCAATCAGCCACTCAGCGCGATACATTCCATGAAGGTGCGTCCCGTCTCATGACGTCCGTCACGTCTTCGTGCTGAGGTCCATAGTCGGCCTGGGACTGGTCCATGAAGATCGAAGGGTCAATCGTAGCCGACGTTGCTTACGATTTCTTCACTTCGGACACCGCTGGGGGTCCCAAGAAGAACGAAATCATGGTCTGGCTCGCCAATTACAATTCGAAAGCCATCTCTTTCGAGTACGACTACGGCGGTAATGCGCTACCTATCGCCACTGGCCTCGACATCGCCGGTCGCAAGTGGTGAGTTGCCCGTCTGACGTGGTGAATTCGAGCGTATTTTTTCCTCAGGGACTTGTATTATGGCTCCAACGGTTACAACACTGTCTACTCGTTCCTTCCCACCGAGGGTCCCATAACTCACTTTAGCGGCGACATGTATGGATTTTTCACCGTGAGGTTTCTCCGTCACACACGATTTTGACCCGCTCTCTGAGACTCGGATTATGATGCAGAACCTGATGAACAGCGGATATATCAGTCCTTCCCAATACCTCATCATTGCGCAGGCAGGAACAGAGGTTACGTCGGGAGCTGGCACTCTAACCACGTAGGCAGTTTACCCGCAGCGCTCGTTCTGTCTCAACTTAAAACGTTTACCCTCCCAGCGCGGCTTACAGCCTCACTATCGCCTAACTGGTTAGGCGTAAACGCATGTCCGCGTTTCAAAAAAAAAAAAAAAACCGCTCCCGTGTTGACATGGACGTTTGTACTGTTCGGATATACTTCTTGTAGTTCCTTTCTTGGATTGGGTACCTGGTTGTCACCGCATCTAGTTGTCGCAAAACAATGATTGACGGACCAATTTCAATTTTTTTTCAGGGGGGAACCACGTGGACGTGGACGTTCCGTGCAAGCCAAGCCTGCTCAAGTCCCGTCGTTCGGTACAAATGCTTGTCTGTTCCATTCAGGAAGGTTGGTCGGCCCCGGCTCACCGCCGTTTCTACGCAACCGGGCGGAAAAGAGAGGTTGATTGTTGTCGACGCGGCTGGCCATCCATACATCGGCTTTCAACCACTTCAAGAGTCGGTCGTGGCTGCGGCCCTCCACGCAGACCCGGCCGTCCGCCGTTCGATCCAACATATTCTTGGGATGTTTCGAATCATTGGGAACATGCAGCAAGAAGGGTCTAGATATCGCAAAAGTGATTGTTTTCTCAAGCCCCTATCAAAACACCTGAACCGCAGTCTGGGAATTTGTTCCGACGACCCTTGTGGCGACCCCGGGCGTGGAGAATCACTAGTCCAGGGTCGATTGTTAGCGACACATCCCTTGTGATGTTCTGTTGCATCACCACGCCTGACGCAGTGAAAATACATTTATTTCTTCTAGTGCATGCTGCACGAACAAGAATAGAGAGAGTCAATGACAAGTCGTGATAAATGTAAGGGAGTTGGTTCCACAGACAAAAAAAAAAGTCAACGGAAACGTTCCCAAAAACGAGCGAGAGAGCATAATGATGCAGCCTGTGGGTACCTATTGTGCGCGGTATGGGCAGAGAAGATGTGACGGGGTATTGAATGCACCTGGGTAACAAGAAAATTAAAATGCCCAAAACGAAACTGTGGATAGAACGACAGGGATGGACGCACATGAAAGCGAAAGAATTAGGATATAATAAGGCGGGGGCAAAAGGGAGATAGCGAAATAACTAGATAAGGGAATAAGGAAAAAAAAAAAAAAGACTAGTTCTGGTGGGTGAGATTATCCAGACGTTGGGGTAGGTTCAAATCCATACTCAGTCCCTGTTCACGACCTATACAAGCGCCCGGTTCCTCCCTGTCGCATTGTCGCGTCACGAAACTACCACGCTGCTCTAAAATTACAATCGATGGCCCGGAACGGCCCAGAATATTAGAGTCAACGCAGTCACGCATATCGCGACAAGGGTCGTGACCCAGACGGCACGGCCAAGGAGCAACTTCTTCACATAAGGTTCACGGATCGTAAGCGTGCGGAAGGGAGTAGATTCTGATTGCCCCAGGAACACGAGGATGGGGTCAAGCTCATATTGGTGAGAGATGAGAAAAAGGATAGCGAACGTGAAAGGAAGGAAAAGCTACGGGCAAATCATTACAGATGACCAACGCAGTTGCGAAAAAGGCACGTACGAAGAAGCGCTTGGATTTTGGTTGTACATCGAGAAAAATGAGGGAAAATGCGGTTGCCAGGCCGATCCATAATACAAGCAACCCCAACACGAGGCGCACAAGAGCGGATAGGGGGGTTAAATTGCCGAAAGCCTTTGTTCGCAGGAAGCGAGGAAATGCATCTTGCTCCATAGCACGGAAACAGTACTCTTTTTGGGCGTGGAACATGTCGGGAATATGTGCCAACATGTTCAGCTCAGTCGGTGTCTTGGGCTCCTGAGTGCTACTCAAAGGGAAAGAGTGTATGCGCAGGGCGGGAGGAAGGTAAATTTCGTGGTTTTCGGGAGCCCCTACCGTACCCGCGGGGGACAGATATCGGAGATAAATGCGTTCCGCAGATGCAACGAGGTCCATACGTGTAATGGCGGCGGAACGGGGAATGATCGTAGGGGCACGTGAAGCTCGTCGCAGGTTGAATAGCGTGGGTGTGCGTCCTGAGAGTGAGAACGGGGTTGTTGAGCGAGGTGGCTCGTATTCGGCTGTAGGGGGGGATGCGGACGCGACTCGTTCCTTGTCAACCCCGAGTGGTGGACGTGGGCTCGTTGAGCGACCACCAGAACGCTTCTCATCCACGCCAGCGGCGAGTTTTTCTTGCTCGCTGAAGGCCTCAGCGGTACTAGTGGTACTTCGCTTCACTCCGGCTGGCTGAAGGCCCACGACTGTCCCATAGATTGAGCCGCGCCGACGCGCATAGTCCCAATACTGGGGCCAGTCTTCCTTGATAGTCCGTCCGGATTTGCGAACGTCCTTGAAGTAGGCCCTACAGAGGTTCTCATGTTGTTGAACGTCAAGCCAAAAATCTAGTATGTCCTCTGCGCCCTCCCGTTGAAGAAAAAGACTATTTGTGAAAAAAAGGTGAACACGCCACTCGATACCAGGAAAGAGGGGGAACTGACTAAAACATGAACAAGTCGACTGGCGGTCTTGTCCTTCGCGACAAGACCTCCGTGAACGAAGGGAGCCTGTTCTTGCGGCTGTTGAGCCAGTCTTCCTGTGTTTGTTTTTGCTCGTCATCCATGGCGCTGTCAAGGATGCTTTTTGAAGGGGCGGCGAGCCAGCGACGACGAAGTCAACCAGGAAGAAGAGCGGTTGGGGACGGTTGGGAACGAGCCTTTGTATTATTACGTAATAGTCATTTCTTCCAACCCGAACTACAACTTGGTCTACTCATCTCCGTCATGTCCTCGTTTGCAAAGGCATTCTCGCCAGCACTCCGCGAGATCCGTATCCTGTGCTGTCAAACTGCACAGGCATCAGCAGGCACGCGGTACGTCGACAAGGGTTCTCCCCCCGCGAAAAATATTCACGTCTCTGATCGTAGCCAATTCGTCGTTTCCGAGTACCCTGTCATCAAGAAACACAACCCAGACCTGCCCATCTTGATAAGGGAGGCCAGCGGCACCCCCGCACGCGTGTTTGCTCGCTTCGGTGCGTTCCTGTGTTCGTTCGTGCTTGTGCTCATGCTCATGGCTGTACCAAATGCACCTCCGTAGAGCGCGGTGTTGAAAGGCACGTCGAGCTGGACAATCTCTCTTCTTCGGAGGTGGCCTCCAAGGTGGCTCAGCTATTGACTGTCTCATAATAAAACCTGGCGCTACTTAGAATATCACAATCAACTTACGCCCCTATTTTCCCTTTCCTGTGACCCGCGACTCAGGAACACACTCCGAAAATTGCACTCGTGTGGCCCTACGCAATTCCCATCACTGCCATATTGCCTTGAGGAGTGGATACATGACCGGGGCGCGGCAGGCTCGTGTGCTTAACCTCAGTTCCGAGAAGCAAGCTGCGCGAATGATAGTCTTCCGCGTTCTTTATTAAATAACATTGCCACACAGGCATTCCGTCGCCATTGCTGTCCCGAGTCCCAAACTGGGAAAAAATGTCGAACGATATTGAAATCTATGCGAAATGATTTGTCCGACAATGTGGATAGGTTTGCTTCAACGTGCTTAAACCCGTGCATTCGTCAAAAAGAAGAGTCCGCAGCAGCATTCTAGATCCTTTTCGCCCCTCTATCTTTTCTCTCCCAAGATACCCTCTCCGTGCTTTCCCGCCATTTCGACCCCCATCATCTGATCGTGTTCCAACCTGAGGTTTCGTATAAACCAGAATTCGTACACCAACATCAACATTCCGCAAATCAACGTTAGTGCGGAGGTTGCGATGATCGTGGATTCTTCCGTTTCACCAAATACACCACCTTGACTGCCATAGACGCTCGACAAGGTTGAGATGACCCCAGCAGCCGAGTTGAGAAATCCAGGGCTTTGGATGAAACCGTGAGGAGTGAGTATGCTCGTAGTTCTTGTATCACTCACACGAAGATCCGGTTAGTGATCCAGACGTAATTTTTATTCCACCTCCACCACAACCAAATCATTCCACATGCCCCAATACCAGTGCAAATCCATCCGATGACAAACCTTTGACCACGCCAGGGTTAACGAGCGTGACATCGGTCAAAGGATGAACTCACAAGGAGAGATGGTTCACCACGCCGAGAATAACACTTTGAGGCGTTCCTGAAGGCTCGTCCTTCCACGATGCAAAGGTGCCCGGGAGAAGCACGAACCCGGCAAGCAAGATCCACGTGAAAAACGAGGCGAGAATGTTGAAGAACGGCGAGATGTCGTCCATCGCGAGCAGCATACTGACATAGCGTGTCTGTGTCTGGCCATCATAGTTTGCAGGCAGCGCTGGTCGATGCGCTGTACGACGAAGCCCTCTGGCTGCGAGAGCCGGTGGTGGGGATCCAGGCGGGGATGCTCTCGTCTGGTAGACCGGCACTGTCCTTCCCGCAATGCCTTGCCCGGCGGACGGGTGAGCACGCGTGTGCGACCGCGATCTCCGAGGTGGCCCCGAGGACACGTGGGCAGACTCGCTACCTGGGTGGTGTGCAGTGGATATGCCCGGCGGCGGCGATGTGGCATGGTGGTTTCTGTGAGGCGAAACCCCACCGTTGAGGGAGGTGCGCGAGGCGTTCAGCGTCCCTGAGCTTCCGTGGCCGTACACGGGGGGAGTGATGCTCGATGCGTACCGATGGGATGCCGCACTCGGCGGCCGGGATCGGGAGCGGTGGTGAACGACGTGGTGGGTCGTGATGGGGGAGGGGTAGCCTTGAACGGACGTCAGGTGCGCCGGGTTCGCATTCTGATACACGCTCGCAGGCGACTGTTGATGGACGCTGTGGTGAGACCCCTGGCGTTGCATGGCCCCGCTCTGCGGTTGGACCTGGGAATGGGCGCCTAACCCATGACCCGGCTGACCAGCCTGATATAGATGTGGCGCGGTTACGGCGGTGGATGCGCTGAACGCTGAACGGGGCGGTTGAGGAACATCCCTAATAAGAGGTCCAGACCCCTGTGGCGCCCGGATGCTTCCCTGCCGAGATGAGCTTCGGTAGTGCCCAGAGCGCTGGGGCGATGGGGAACGCGGCGAAGCCGACGTCGATGCGCTCGTCTCGCCCGGTGAACCCGATAGCTGCTGGGCAAGCAGCGATCCAGGCTGGGGCATGAACGGATCTCCCGGGGTGGGCTCGATGGACGAGCTGCGCGATGGAGGCCGCGAGAAGGACGCCACCTGACTCGCGTTGGGTTCGCCGGTGGTCTGGCGCGCAGGCGCTGGCCACTGGACGGTGTAGGGCGGGGTTACATACGACTGTCCTGGATCGCTTTGCGACCTTCTCGACGATCTTCCTCGCGTGTGGTGGCCATTTGGAGAAGAGGCGTACATCGTCCACGCTCCACGTACGTGGCACACCACATTTGTATTGCGAGGACTCCCGAGTCCGTGCCTGCAAACCAATAGACACGCTCCTCCGGCGATCCTGTGCACACGTGTGACTAATGTTTTACAGATTCCGCAGCCCAAGGGACAGGGTAATCAGCCATGTGGCGGATATTTCAAGACTCTGGGTACAAGAAAGAGAATACATGTGTGCTTCATGAGATAATAACATCGTCGACGTTCCCGAGCCATCGCCAACTAGGACACAGATAGGTCTATCCCCTGGGCCTCGATGTTGACGAGGTATATTCTCTCCTCGTCAAAAATAAGGAGGCCAGAATTAGTAAACATGAGCTCGGGGGTCGTACTGTTAATAAAGAATTTCCCAATGAGAGTGCCCTCGGGATCCCAGACGTGTATCCCTTCCCCACATCCTGAGTATACATTGTAGTTGGTGTCGAGTTGGATGCCGTCCGGGATGCCAGAGTCGCTAAAAGCAAAGATGCGACGGTTCTTGAACGACTGTGTCACCTCGTCGACATCATACTGGTAGCTGTAGTAACTGAGGGTAAGTACAGTCGAGAACACGCACATGAGAACTCACATTGTAGCGGGACGCGTCTGGTTGTTTCCCAAAAACCCACCCGCCAGACCTGAGTCGGTCCTGGAAATGTGCCTGTGGATCCTCGCAAGCAAATTAAATACTTACTAGTACTTACACGAATGCAGTTTTGCCGTCTGGGGTAAAGGCGATACCATTTGGCTCGACGAATTGGTCGGCAACAACGCGAACTTGACCTGTGGACGGATCAAAACGGTAGACCTGACTAGGTAGCATCGGCTCGGGACGGAATCGATTCAACCAGCCATATCTGTACATGCCTGTCAATTTTGTACCATTTCCAGGACAATCAAGAACTCACGCGGGGTCTGTGAAAAATATAATATCTGTACCAGGAAGTATCTTGACGTCATTCAATGAATTGAACTGTCTGCCATAAAAGTTGTCCAGCAGGACGGTGGTGTTGTATGGTGAATCGGGGTTTACGAGCACGATCGAAGGAGGTAAAAGGGCGCGTCCCGACGTGACAAAGAGAAGGTTGCCCTTGTAAGGACCCGACCCTCCGTTCACCATCTGTACAGTGTCGGAAAGATTCAACTGGAAAAAAGTGTGAGCCGAGTTCCCCGAGCAATTGCCAACCCCACTCACGGTCTGGATTGGTACGTCGACGTCGCCTGTAGTCCCAGCGAGGGCCTCGTCGACTAGCGTCATGTTGATCATTGATACTACGCTGTTGTTGTACCAGCCACTGTATCCAAGACTTCCCCCAGCATTGCTAGCGAAAAAGACAAGGTTGAGGTCGGGCACATAAATGGGCGCCTCGTGAGCAATCGCAAAGCCTGGGTGGGATGCGACAAGACGAATGGTTGCATTGGATCCCGTGATATTAAAGAAGGTAGGATCGAAGGCTTGAATGAAAGGCGGGGTCGCATTCGTGGGGTTGAAACCTACGAAAGAGTCATTTGTACGCCATTGACCGTAGTTGGCACCCACGACATTGTAGTCGAGAGGATCAGTGTACTGAATGCGCTAAATTATCAACGAATCTCATGACCCTCGGTAGGGAACGTACCACAACACCAGTGGGTATGTCCAAAGAGGTGGCAGTCCTTGCGTTAGATGCCACCGCAAGAGCAAATGTTGACAACGAAACGAACGAAGACACAACCATGTTGAGATAGAGTGGGCGATTGTCGTCCCAGCACCGGCTGCAAGGTTGAGACTGCCTACAAGGCAAGTAGAGAAGTTATCCCCGCTTTTAAAGCGACTTGTGAAACATGGAAGACTTCCGACACTTGACTTAGCTGACCACCACGAGGTGAGATTCGGTCTTCGAGGAGTTGCGTGTCCCCGGGTGTCTCATGGAAATGATGCAGCTGGAGGTAACATTGTGGTTGTAACCTGATCATTTGTCCTCAGGGAATTAACAAACGGATCCTCATACCTCGAATAGCCGATTCATTTCCGCACCAGCTGAAATACATAAAGGCCGTATGATCAACAACACTCAAGGTGGCCGAGCGGTCGAAGCACTCAACGGCAAGCAACACCCCATTGACAGGCGTCGGCTTCACTAGTCGGTACAACCTCAAAAGTACAATACCTTGGGCGATGATCGGAGCCTATGAGTGGACATGTCAACGAAAGTGAGCGAATATACTTTTCAACGATCCCCTAGAGTTTTGACCTCGCCAAGGACATAGTTTGCGCCTGTCAAACTCGTCACTCAGTCAGCAATACTTACATCAGGTTTTGCAAACATTAGTGCGAACATTCACATCAATTCTGTATTAACTGAATGCCGATTGGTTCCCTCCAAGGAAAACGTAGGCAGTATCGCTGCATGCCCCCATCGGTTCGCTGAGACTAATGTCCAACGTAAGTTTAGCTTTCATTGCATTTTGACGGTTACTATACATTTTGCCAACCTCTCGCGACCAGCTGATCCTGTGTCGCCTACTTAGTTCGTTATGATGCAGGCTATATTTAACAGGTCTTGCAGATCGACACTCCCAATATCAATACCTTACCCATGAGTAATGCGAATCTTGCGAGTAAGTTTCCAACAGTTGTTTGAGTTTTTTATCCTGTCAGTTATATTCAGCGTTATCGAGTTTTTAGTAGCCCTGGTTAGCGTCCTCCAGCTGGCATCTCGGTTGAAGATATGAAGTCTGGTGGGAGGATTTTTGGGCGGCAATTGTAATGGCTGTCGCGGTAACGTTTGCAATCGTTACCTTGGTGTACTTCCAGGCCCGTGAGCTGATCTATTTTATGTAAACACACAGTGATTTTTTTTCTCTAGAAAGCTTTGTGATTGCTCGATTTTCCATCTGGTTCACTTCATATGCGTACACGAGCTTCGTGTGGCTGGCCTTTTCTCTACATATTAAATATGGACTCTGAATACCGCAAGTCCGTTCGAATGAGTCCACTTTGTTCGATTGTCCGGGTCATGATACCTTCCAGCTGTCTCCGTAATTTCATGCGTGCCATTGAAGTTTTCTTCCTTGTCATCGGGGCTTCTTTGTTCATTCTCAAAGGACAGTGGTGTACACATAATCTAAAAATTATGCCTGGACGTCCGCTATGTCGCCTCTCAAAGTTGATCGCGATATATGAGGTAGTAGATGGGAGTACCGATTATAATTTCTCCAAACCTGGGCACTCACCTTTCGGCGGTCGACTTTGCTGGCAATGCGACTCTCGTCATTATTTCTCTTAGGCTTCTTTGGAGGGTCATTTAAAGTTCCCCGACGGCAGCGGAGGACAATTCTGTCGATATATTTCGTCTAGCACGATCATGTCCTTGATTTCATTGCCGCATGCCGTTGTCCAGGTGCTGGTGAACGGATCTCTACAGTACATCCTGGTCAACCTGGAAGTAACATGTCTACGAGTCACGCTGTTATCGAGCTCGGGCAAGATTCTCTGCAGCTTATCTCATCCTTGGTCGTATGCAACTTGCTCGTTGTCGTTACACGTATCTACTGGGTGTTTCTGAATCCATCAGACTCGACCTCATCGGAGGATGACGATTTCACTACGCCGATGCCTACCCCTTATTACAGTGGATCTGATCCGTCGAATACAGGGACCACTGATTGTTCTGGGAGGGCCACATGATCCGCTTGATAGCCGCGTGACTCTTTGTTTTGTTCCGTGTCATGCTGATTGTTTTCTTCTTGTGTATATCCGCTCTGGGCGATCATGTCGACCCTTGGACAAACGTTGGACTCGGTGTCATTGATGCAGCGTGTAATTTACCCTTCTTTCGAGATTGACAGCTGAAAGGGACATGAAAGGGGGATTTTTATCCACCACTTTGATTGGGCAGTTGGGGTAGGTTTCAAGGTTTCATAGCCACATATTGGACGTAGACAGGACACGTTAGGGTCGTCGCGAGTAAAAGAAGCGGTCGTCATAGCATGATGAGCTTCGATCGAATTGGAGATGGCCGACGAAGACGAAGGTTATCATCTTCGTTCCAAGTTAGACCCGGAGCGGGCCAGGCCAGGAATGACCGGATCCAAGAAAGAACCCGAGAAAGGGTAACAGAGGAAATTGGATATTGTTTCATCCCGATCATTGAGCTGTCGGTACAATTCGGTTTCTCATGCCAGCATTATACAGCGGTTGCCTCACCTGACCTTGTTGCAGACCGGTGTCAGTGGCGATGGGCTCAGCGCTTGTTCAATTTACGCAACGAATATTGTTTGCTCCGTTCTGAATCATCCGGGCATCTGCTTCACGTTCGTGCTTGGTTTGACCGTGGCTGCCGGCTGAACTCAGCGCGTTTTTCACGCATAGGAAACAAGCTTATCCCACCGGAATGATATATAAATCCCTTCATGCCTACCTACATCTCCCGACGACACAACGTAAGCTGGTTGCAAGTGCTTTTCTCCCCGCAGTCCTGTTCGTCAGTTGCAGCTAATGTCTCGCACCCGCGTCGTCGAGTACCTCACACAGGGCTTTCCGCCCATCACCGGCATCAGGTGGTTCAACCTCGGCGTCCTTGTGATCACCCCTGCACTCTCCCTCTATGGCCTGCTCCACGTCCCAATCCACACCAGCACCGTCATCTGGACTGCACTTTACTACGTCTACTCCATGCTTGGTAAGCCCCCAGCGACCTTTCCCACTTACCCATCAGCCCTAACCCCGCGTCAAAAGGTATCACTGCTGGTGAGCTACGTGCGTCTGCCGAGTCTACAGTAGCTTAACGTTTCCTTGACAGGCTATCACCGTCTCTGGTCGCATAGATCTTATGTCGCATCTTATCCCCTTCAAGTCTTCCTCATCCTCGCCGGCGCGAGTGCGGTCCAAGGGTCTTGCTACTGGTGGGCCCGCCGCCATCGTTCCCATCATCGACATACCGACACCGACCTCGATCCTTACAACTCTGAGAGAGGCCTACTATGGACGCACATCGGTTGGGTCATATTCGATACCAACCTCCGCCCAGGACCAGTAGACACGTCCGATCTGAAGAACGATCCGCTGGTGCAATGGCAGCATCGCTGGTATTTCGTCATTTTGACCATCGTCGGCTATCTCCTCCCAATGTGCATCCCCGGAGTGCTCTACGGGGATTGGCGAGGTGGGTTCTACTTTGTCGGCGCGCTCCGCATGACCGCTTGTCATCACGTATGTCGTCGTTCAGCGAGCACGGAGCCGTCGTTACTGACTTAAGAATCCCAGAGCACGTTCTGCATCAACTCTATCGCGCACTATTTTGGAAGCACGCCTTACGACGACAAGCATTCTCCCCGAGACCACCTCATCTCTGCCATCCTGACCATGGGCGAAGGGTACCACAACTTTCACCACCAGTTCCCCATGGATTACCGGTACGAGGATGTTCCATACTCTTTGTTGCGTGTGGTTCGTTCACGCGACACGGCCACTCTCGGTCTCTTAGAAACGCATTCCGGTGGTGGCAGTACGACCCCACTAAATGGTTCATTGCCACATGCCAATTCCTTGGGTTCGCTTCCCATCTTCGGGTATTCCCTAGCAACGAGATCGAAAAGAGCGCCCTGACAATGAAGCTCAAGGCTCTCAAGAACGTTCAGGACTCGATTACTTGGCCCGTCCCACCCGACGAGCTCCCTGTAGTGACGTGGGAATCATGTATGTCTCTAGAGTCCAGATCGTCTGTCGCTCGTTTGCATGCTGACGAGACATTGCAAAAGTCCAACAAGAGTCGAAAGCACGCACGTTGTTGCTCGTGTCAGGTTTCATCCATGACGCGTCGTTGTTTCTGGATCACCATCCAGGGGGTAAAACCATCCTGAGCCAAAACTCGGGCAAGGACATGACGGCCGCATTTTTCGGAGGAATTTATTCCCACTCACACGCCGCCCACAACGTGCGTTCTTTTTACCTCGTTCCAACGTGTGGTTCTCTTTTTCTGATCGGATTTCCCGCCGTCGTTATCGTACGACTTTTTTTTTTTTTTTCGAAACATTAAACATTTTAGCTCTTGGCCATGATGCGAGTGGGAATCCTCGCAGGAGGCGTGGAAATACCCGCAGAGCATGTCGTACCACCAAGCCAAAGGCTCGTCATCAGCACCGCCTTACCAAAGACGCCCGCGCGTGACGCCCAAGGAAACGTACCAGAAATGACTTTAGAGAATTAAATAACTAACGTGCATACAATTCGATACTTTTCGTTTCTCGAACTAGCCTACCATCACCAATATTCTTTTAGTAAAGCTGAACGTTGCGGGCGTTGCGGGCCTAGGATGGATCGGCGAAACCCGTCGATGATGATAAACTCATAGTTTATATGACATGTCTTTCCCAGGGGAGGGGAGCTAATCGCTCGAGTTTCATGTTCGTTCCGATATATACATTTGCTAGATACGAAACGTCGTGGAATATACATGAGAAAAAATTTGGTACATTCATCACGCTTCGATCACTCGCTGAGAGCCTGTTCGAGAGCCTCTGGGAAACTGTCCAAGAGAGTTAGCTTCTTGGTCTCGACGGGTTCCCACCCGAGCTTATAAAGACGCTCGGGCTTGACGAAATGGTTCCCGCCGAGCAGGGACCAGCCGTCTATCAAGGAGATGAACACACAGCCAAACCTGAACGAAACGACTCACAGTTTCCGAGCGGATCGACGATTTCGTTGGGCATCGGACGGGAACCGCCTTGCTTCAGGATACCCTTTTCGAATAGATACTGTGCAACCAAAAAAAAAAAAAAAAAAGAAAAAGGGAGATGAACCCCGATCAAAACGATCCACACTCTGCGGAAATTGACGCACGTCTCCCATGACCTTTGTCCAATCGTGGTATGAGATCCTAGGCTCGTCGCTCGCCGAAAAGTCTGGAGATCGCGAGACGGTCAATGTCGAAATAGGAAAAAAAAAAAAATCGGACGTTTTCTTACAGAGTCCTTCGGGCCCTTCGTCGGCCCTACCCTCGAGCGCCGCTTGGAGGACGAGGAACAGGCCCATGGCGCAGTCCTTGACGTGGATGTTGTTCATCTTGTTTGCGCCGGGCCCCCAGGTGCCTGCGTAGCCGACGTTCTTCATCATGTCCAGGAAAATGCGGAGCCACATCGTCGTTTTCTGGATACCTTTGGGGGGGGAAGAAAAAATATCTCTCAATGTACGTCGATCTTCTTGTGCGCTCGTGCTCACCATCGCCAACACCGTAGATCTAACAGACAGACGCGATGTAAAAAAAAGAAATCCTCCCGTGATAGGGAGGTAGCATACCTGAGCCGGAAAGTAGATGATCGTGCGAACGGGATTTTCGGTGCGTGATCCTGCTTCTACGATCTGTCCATCACTTGGGGGATCAACGCCGCGCCGCGCCGCACCACGCGCCCAGTTCGAAACTCACGGGTATGTCCGAATCCAGGTGCGTGTTCGTTGGATCACATCTGTGATGCAAGCAGTCAAAAAAAAGAAAAAAAAAGAGGCCGACGACCGCAAGCATCCCACGCAACTGTTTCAGATCTAGACCCATGTCCGACCATTCCTTGACATTTTCGAGAGGCTCCCCTCGAGCATTATCGCTGACGATGCCACAGCCGGATACGTGGATGTACAGCGGAGGCTTGCCTGGATTGTTTTTCGAGTTGGTCTCGAGGCCAGCGAGGGTCGCTACACACGCATTTGCCGACGAAATCAGTCACTCCCCCGATCGGTCTCAAGAAAAAACGTGGACGATGTGAGACGCACACTTGATGCTCGCAGCGTGATCGGAGCTCGCACAGTTGATGACGATGTCGGCACGAGCGACTTGTTCTTGGATGAGAGCGTCGTCGTCCAGAGACCCTTGGACGACGCTGACGTTGGAGTACACTTTCTGGAGCTGTTCCCTGCGTTCTTGGGTGGCGTTACGAAGGAGAGCGACGACGTGGAGCTCGGGAAGCTTCTCGTTCAGCAGCAACAGAAACTGGGAGCCGAGGTAGCCCGTCGCTCCCAAGAAGAAGATGGTCTGAGGCGGAGCAGGCATTATCATGGTTCTAGCGCGTCTAATATCGACAGCACCCCCAATTTTATATCATGTCCGCATCAGACGATGAGCTAAACTGGAAATAAAAAATCTGTCTTTGTTTCCATATTGACCCTGTAAAGGAGGAGCTTCTTTGACCAATGGATGAGGTATTGGTGAGGGCTTTGTCTAAGGACGACTAAGTCAGTATTATCTCGCTCAGGGGAACGTTTCCACTGACCGTCATTGGGTGCCGTCACGGAGTAATCATAAACCGCGCTTATCGCGCGTCTTCGTTCCGCGTTCACTGTCCTTTCAGAGATAGATGCGAATAGCACTGCGTTTTCACGAATTAGAAAATTATCAGTCTGCAGCGGAAGTGCATCCGCCGAGACGTTGGGAGAATCTAACCCATTGCTCTCGTGTATTAAAAATAAAAGCATACGTGATTGCAGGCCGACGGTAGAAGCCACCCTGTTTATGGGGTGAGCGCCACACGGATGGCCCCAGTGGATGTGTCAGACGAGCGAACAAACTAACGTTCTGCCACTGGGGAGGGGGGGAGTCCCTGAACCAATCTGACCTGCGAAACGGAGAATTGTATTTCCTGAAGACACCTACATACATACCGAACTGGAACAAAATTTTCGTTTTTGCCAACGACATGGATACCGATAGCCTTTTGCGAACGCGAGGCAGTGCAACGTCTGGTGTCCATTGAACGATATTTGGAAAGTGGCAGAACTTTTGCGCCAAAACAACTACAACGACGCCGCTTGGCGTCGAGCCTTGTTCGAAAAAAACTCGTCACGTCAAACGAAAAGGCGGTTCAAACAAGCAAAAAAGAGCCATCGGGTATTGTATGAAGTCAAGGACGAAGTTCTCAAGCAAGGCACTGTAACGTTACTGCTATGTAAATTCGCATTCAGGTTCGGCATCCAACTCAAAAGCCCTGACGCACGTCGCGACCGATTGCTTCAATGGGCTCGGATTTTCACCCTGAATCCGGGTGTTGCAATGCTAGGCATCGTTTCGGAAGTCGGACACTCTTTCTTCCCGTCTCCTCCACGTCTTTCCCGAAACCACCGACGAAACGTAGCACAGGAAAGCCTGCGTCACGCCGGTCGCAATGCAAACGCCAAATCGTGAATGCGGCCGGGAACGCCGAACGGTCATTCACTCAGGCTGATATTGTAGCCACAACTAAATTGCTCATTCATGCGTAAAAAAAGAATAGGCTGGATCATGAAGAGTCTCGGTCAAGGAAACGCCTAGCACAGAACGCGTTCCAAAAATCTGGAACTTACGATGGCATGTCGTACGCGACGGTATTCCCCCTGCGCACCTGAGTCGATGTATTCTCAAGCATACTTTTTTTTTTTTTCGAAAACGTGGGTGATAACAGACCTCTTAGATGAAACATGATCGATCCGAAACACCTTTGCGTAAAACACCAAGAAGAGAGACGCGGTGGTGGTATCGAAACCGACTGTCACGCTCAGCGTCGAGGAGAATAGAAAGAACGACCGAGCCATCTTCTAACCCACAAATGTCGTCGGGGTCGCCAGGGAAAATTGACAGTGTAGTCCCTGAAGATTTAATTGCCAAATCGTGTTTTCGGGAGAATCGGGTAGGTAGGGTGAAAGATGGCACAAACGACCATGAACGTCGTGACCACCTCGAATCCAAGGCCCACACCGTGCTAATACATCTGTGATCCCGCGCAGAGATCGAGCACACATTTCAATCTCCTTGCGCTGTCGAGAGTACGGGTTGTTCGAGCTGGGGGTTGTTGCCATCAACAGAACCAGCCAACAGAAAGACATACATGATCAATCTTTCCAAGCCCCAAAGAGCAACGCCATTTCCGGATAGAACCGCGGGCTCTCCGCGAGTAAACCATGATCATCAAGCGTGCCAAATCCCGAGGAAACGCGGCAGTCGGGCAAAGTGAGAGCGTTCCCACCCCGCGCCAGTTATGAAAATGATCGACTGCAAAGTGAATGGGGAGACCGTAAATATCCAAATGTCCGCGGGGATGCCCCAGACGGTCTCATGACATCACCAGAACCTTACAGTCACCCCAACACTGCGACTCAAGGTATACATTGCGAATGAACTGACACAAAAGAGCTTGTTGCGACCACTGTAATAATGCACCATCGAACCGTAGAGTATCCACACACGATCAAGAAAAAAAAAAAACACCAAACGAGATCGCGTCTCACGGGTTGGAATCGGCAGCTTGCATCTCTTCCTTGGCTTGTTTGTACTTTTCGAAATAGGGCTGGGGGCATACGCGTCAGACGCAAGCGCAGAAAGAAAACCGCCGACAAACGTACCGCCTTTTCCTCGTCGGACATGGACCTCCAACGATCTGCAGCGGCAGCCACGGCGCGAATCGAATAATTCTTTTTCTCCGTCGCCGTATTCTCGATGATGGACTGATTGTCGGGGTTAGCGCGGAACTCGTTTGAAAATCTAACAAACGCAAGGCAACGTCAAAACGATCGCGTCAACGCAGACAATCAAGAAAAGAAAAAAAAAACACGTGCTGGATGAACGCAGGCATGGGCAGGGAACGCTTGTTGACGGTCGAGTGAATCTTTTTTTCGCCGCGCATTTTCCGAATCGCGTTCAGCTTCTTCAACTCGGAGGTGGGCGTGTTGAGGAAAAATTCGTCCTTTTCCTTTTGTGCCTGTGCCTTTCGCGCCTGGCTTTCGTCGTAAAATGGCTGGGGGGCGAGGGCGTCGATGGGACTCGTCGTGGGCGAGCGAGAAAAAGAAAAAAAGAGACAGACCTGCTTTTCGGCCATCGAGTATCCGTTCCAGATTTCGCCGGCGCGCTTGGTCATGGCTTGGGTTTCGGCCATCGAGCTGGCCTTGGGCTGCGACTTGACATACGAGGTGTAAAAGAGAAGGTACGGGCCAAGAGCGCGTTTAGGAGGTTTGAGGTGGGACGGAATGTGGGCTGGCGGAAGGGGGTGAGCTTGAGCGAGCGTCGGGAGCGACGACCTACGTTTCGTGTCCTTTTCGGGGGCCTTTTCCTTGGACACTTTCTTTGGCGGGTTGACCTTTTTGGCGGGGGTCTTTGCCTTTGCTTTTGCTTTTGCCTTTGGCTTGGTCTTTGCCCCTGGCTCGGGAGCCTTGGCGGGGGGCGCGCTCAGCTGGGATGTGGCATAGAGAGTGCGGCGTGCGAGGATGGACGGACGAACGAGGCGAGCAAACAACATGGTGTAAAAGAAAGGAGCCATCGTGACAAGTCACACCAACGACGAACGAGCGATGTCGCTCCCCGTCGCACAGCTCGAATCGCTCCGATTCAAGGCGAATCAGATCATCGAGTCGATTCAGGCGTTGCAGTGGACCATCGACGCGGGCGGCGTCGCGCACATGCCCGCCTGGCCCGACGTGCTCTCGAAATACACCGTGATACTGTCCCAGACGCACTCGTTTTACACCTCCCTCGCCGCCCCGGGCCACATCGCTCTCCACCCGAGCGCCGCCCTGTCCGACCAGCAGCTCGACAACGACCTCATTCCCCTCCTCCGCAACCAGCAGACCACCGACGTTCTCCGCATCGAGAGCGCCACCGTCCGCCGTCTCGCAGAGTCCATGGCCACCCGCGGCGCCATCGCCACCGACAGCTTCGAGGGCCAGCCTGCGGGCGCCCGCCGCAGGGTCACGTACGACGACGTCCTCGCCGAGTGTGCAGAGGTGCGGGACGCCCACGATCGCCGCGTCGAGCGTGCCGTCCGCGCCGTCGCGATGCTCAAGGACAGGTTCGACTGGAAGCAGCGCGTCGCGGTCGACGAGCCCGAGCCGGAAGAGCTCGAGTGGGACCCGCGCGCGCGTCTTCACGAGATGGCAGACGTCGAGGGACAGAGCAGCGACGAGGAAGAGGTCGTCGAGGGCGAGCTTGCAGGAGAAGACGCACCCACACCTAGCTAGTAACACGGCGCCGTCCTTAGGTACGCTACGCACTCGGGCAGGACCCGTCTTGCCCACTCCGCCTTCCCCCCCTCCTCCTCCTCCTCCTCTGCCAGCGCCAGCAATGCTAGATACACAGTGTACCACGTCCTCTTTGTCTTGTGTCGCGGAAATAGGATCAGCGTCCCGTCTTGTTCCCCTCTGAAATACCCCTCCATCATCGCCGTGCTCGGTCCCGGCGGCGCGAACCACGCTTCCATCAGCGGATCCCCCCAGAGCGCGCGTCCAAACGTCGGGAGCAGATATGCGACGTCCCCCTCGGCCAGGGACACCACCACGTCCTCGTCGCTCCCCGTCACCCACACCAGCCTCGGCATCTCGACGTCGTCGAACAGATACGACCCGATCGCCCGCGAGAGCGCGAGCCGCAGCGCATCCACGTCCACGTCCACACCCCCGTTCGTTCGCACCTCTTCGAGGAGCGTCTCGAGATACAGCACGAACGTGTCCTGCCAGCTGTACAGCGTCATGTCCGCGTCCGCGCCCTCGTCTGCGGTCAACGAGACCGACGGTTCTGGTGCCGTCAGCGCGCCGAACCAGTCGCGCGTCGTGTCGTGCAGCGCACGGAGATGTGTCCCGAGCCTCAGCTCGATCCGCGCCTGCTGGGCGGGCGAGAGCGACGTGCGGGCGGATGCGAGCGACACGGGTGGCACAGACGCGCCGGGAGGCGGGCGGAGAAGGAGCCAGCCAAAGTCCCACTTGGTCCCCGAGACATCGTGTGCGACGGGCCGGGGGACGGGCACGGGCGTGGCGTCGAGGATCTTGATGAGGAGATCGGACAGGACGGAGAGCGGAGTCTCGCGCGGCTGATGGAGCGGAGAGACGAGGAGGAGATAGCATCTGTCGGCGTCGTCGGACAGGCTGATGTGATAGCATCTCTGGGGGCTTTTTTGCGATGATGAGCTTCCGTGGGTCCGTGTGATGTTGCACTGTATATGTACCTCTTTATTTCGGTCACGGACGCGACGTGGACCTCGCCGTCATGGCTACTGATGATCTCTCGCGCTTGTTCTAGAGTGAGCTGCATGACAGTTGGAGGCTATGTACAAGTACGACCGAAATCACACGTCCGCTTTTGATACCGTGCCCTCGCTGCACGTGCAGTCCCCGCTCTCTGTCGAGAACACGAGCTCGATCGTCGTCAGCGTCATCCGTTCGAGTATCGACGACGGTGCCGTCAGCTCCTCCGAGCTCTTTTCCGTCGAATCCAGCGTCGGGTCGTGACACCGGTACCCGAGCACGCGATACACATAGGTGGCGATGACGACGATGTTGCACACCACCAAGCACGTCGCGATCTGGCGCGCACGTCAGCCGGTGCACCACATGCGTATACTGCAGAGACCATACCTGGAAATTGCTCAGGACGGCGGTCCAGTCGGCGAGGCGAGGGACGAGCTGGCATGCCGTGCGCGCAGAGCACACCACAGAGATGATGACGCACGAGGAAAAGAGGAGGCGGAGAAATCGGAGCTGTCGGTACGGTAGATTGACAGTACGGAGGACGCAGAGCGGAAAGAGAACGGCGATCGTGTCCGCGACGCTGCCAACTAGTGTCATCGCGTGAGCACGCGGTGACGGGAGAAGCGGAATGATGACTTGCCTGCCATCTGGGATACGTTGGAGGCCCAAGGGGACACGCACGAAAATGAAGGACGGGACGGAGTGGGCCGGAACGCGCGGAGTTGGTGCGTGCAGACGACGGCCTCTTGTACGACGTAGGCGGTCCAGATGAGGAGAAAAAGAGCAACGATGGCGAGCCCCCACCTGTAGAGGCGTTCTCTGGCCGGCACGATGCGAAGAATGGAAAAGACGATGCTGATGCGAACCGCCCTGCCATCTGCACGTGAGCTGAAAGACGTAAAAAAAAAACCCGGGGAAGACGTACCACAGGAGACTGGTAAACGAAAACATCCATATCCACGCCGACACCTTGGCCGGATCGCCTGTACGGGTCATACGTCAGCCCCGCACACGACACCAAGTACCCACGGACTGACCCGAGTCGAGGATGACGATCCAGTTGCTGACGGCGTTGATCGTCCCAAAGACGAACGCGGCAGCCGCCCAGACGTCCTCCCACCCGACGCGCTGTATCCGGAAGCGGATCCAGAGGCGAAAGATGCACGAGACGAGCGCCACGCTGGCAAAGACGCTGCTGGCGACTGTGGGGAGTGAGCAGAGGCAACGACGGGCGACAAAGAGACGTACTTATCGACCGAGAGAGAGAGGCGACCATGGAGAGAAAAAGAAGGGCATTTGGTGGGGTTTATCTCCTTCCGCTCGAAGAACGCGGGAAAGAGCATCGCAGTGCTCGATCGGATTTTCGGTCCCTGTAGTCTTTGCAAAATGTTTCAGCGCAGTTTCAAAGTCGCATAAACTCCCGGTTTCATATATCAGTCGACGGTGTAGATCCCCGAGAAGGACCACGGCGGTTCGACAGGATTGACAGAACTCGGTTACGGTACATGTCATTGACCCTCCAAGCTGTACGTATTCTTTTCCAGCTGGACGGTCCTCGTGAGCGTCGCGACGTCAAAGGACGCAAAGCGAAGCCCACCTCTGCCTCCAACTCCTTTCGCACCCTGTACTCTTCGTCCGCCTTGATGATGATGTGATACTCGTCCAAATCCTCGATGATGAACGGCTCCTTTTCGTTCATCGTGAGAAGGATTTGCTTGACGGCAGAGTCGCTTCGTTTGCTCGTGAGGCGTCACGCTCTAAACTCGGGCGTTGTGGACACTCACCAAGTGAGAAGAACGCCTTGGGGACGAGGGTTAGTGTGTGAGCTGGCGACGACGCGTGCGCACCTTTGATAGCCCTCATGGTGATGATGATGAGAAAACAAGACCTGATTCGCACCGTCATCATGTCCGTCGAGCAATCCAAACGACGTGCCGCCTACGCGGCCGTCGACAAGCACGTCCTCCCGCAGCACAAGGTGGCCCCCCTCGTCTGCCCGCCCGCGTCCCCCGCTCACACCTTCCCACAGATAATCGGCATCGGCTCTGGTTCCACCGTCCCCTACGTCGTCGAACGCATCGTCCAACAAGGCCAGGTCAACAAGGATCGCGTATTCATCCCCACCGGTTTCCAGTCCAAACAACTCATCGTCGACGCCAATCTCAACCTCGGCGATCTCGATCAATTCACCACCATCGATGTCACCATCGATGGCGCAGACGAGTACGGTGTCGCTTCTCCCCCTCCCCATCCTTGACTCACCCACACACGCGCACGCACGCACGCAGAGTCGATCCCAACCTCGACTGCATCAAGGGCGGCGGCGCATGCCACCTCCGCGAAAAAGTCCTCGCAGAGGCTGCCAAGACGTTCGCCCTTCCTTGTCCCTTTCGCTCTCGTGTTGCGCTCATCAATATCACAAAAAAAAAAAAAAAAAAAAAAAAACAGATTCGTCGTCGTCGCCGATTATCGCAAAAACGGCGAATACCTAGGACAAAACGTGCGTTTTTTTTTTTTCTTTTCTCTCACCCCCCCCCCTCCCTCTTAATAACGCGCACATCCAAGTACACCCAAGGCATACCCGTCGAAGTCGTTCCATTCGCATACGCCCCCGTCCTCGCCCGCCTCGCCAAACTCGGCTCGACCACCCCGACCCTCCGCATGGCCAAAGCCAAAGCCGGGCCCGTCGTCTCCGACAATGGCAACTTTGTCATCGACGCGCCCTTTGCGAGGGAGCACGTCCGAGAGCCGAGACGCCTCTTGGAAAAGATCAAGTCGCTCACCGGCGTCGTCGAGGTCGGCTTGTTTTGCAACGTCGCCAAGGCGGCCTACTTTGGGAATCAGGTCTCTCCCTTTCCGCTTACCTAGAGGGAAAAAATCGGCATATATTGACACACGTCATCGACAGGACGGAAGCGTGACGGTCAAACGGATCGAAGGTGACCAAGTAGTCCAAGAACGCATCGAGCCTTGACCGTAAACCCAATTTTTGTATATTCACGATGAAATCTATCTAAGAGATGATTGTATAACAACCCCCCCAACGTCGCTCTACCTGAAATCGACCGACTCGCGCAACGTCGTCCTCGACAAGACCCGCGGCTTGACGCGCTCCTTGGGACACCGCCTCCCCGTCCACATCTCAAACTGCACATAGCCCTGCTCGAGCAGCAGCTCCAGCCCTCGAACGCGCGCCCACTCGCTCTCCTCCGCGGCAAGCTTCAACAGGGGCGTCTCCGCAGGCTTGTACGCCATGTCGACGACCACCCCGTTGGCCGCCTCAAACAGTCTCGGGGAGAGATACACTTTGCCCGAGCCGTCCTCCGCCGCTGTCGTCGTCGCATCCGCGGGCACCGTCCCCACGATCACGCGCGGTGCAGCGCCCGGCCACACGCCCAACGTCCCGATCGCCCGCACCCGCGTCTTGTCGTCGTCAAACGCGCTCGCAATCGCCTCCGCCTTGGCCCGCGTCCGGTTAAACACGTACACGTCGCGCACGCCCAGCGTCTTGAGTGCATACACCGCCGCGCGCGACGTGCCCCCCGCACCAATCACCAGCGCCGCCTCGGCCACCACTTCGGCGTCCGATGCGCCCCGCACGGCCGCCACGATCCCGAGATAGTCGGTATTGTCTCCAAACAGCTTGCCGTCCCGCGGAACGATCGTGTTGACCGCCCCGATCGCCCGTGCAGCGTCCGACAGCTCGTCCAAGAGCGGCATCACGTCCAGCTTGAACGGAATCGTCACGCTCGCCCCTCCGAAATCTTCGGACCGGATCAGTCGCTTGATGTCGTCGTTGACCGTGGGCGTCTCGAACAGGTGGTACGCGTGCGGGAATCCGAGCGCCTCGAACCCCGTGTTGTGCAGCGTCGGCGACATGGAATGTCCGATGGGCGTGCCAAACAGGTAAAACTGCCGCGCGGGCAACAGGCCGCACAGATGCAGCGCCCGCTGGATCTCGGCAAACGACAGCTGCCCCGGTGCAGCCTTGCTCGTCAGCAGCGGGTGCGTCACCGGCGTAAAGCACGCGTTGAGCACGCGCGACAGCTGGCCCGCCACCCCAATGTTGAGCGCGATGAGCGGCTTGGTGGAGGACGCGCGCTGCTTGGCCACGAACGCCTGCAGCGCAAAGTTGCTCGACACGCTCGTCGCCTTGGATACGAGCTTGATAATGTCGCCGTACTGAGACATGGTGCCGTACGTCTCCGACATGGTCGGCGCGTCCCACGGTATCGCGCCCGTCCAGTCGTGATACGAGGCGATGATGTGCGACGTGCCCTTGCGGTCCACGATCTCCTTGATGAGGTGTGGCGGGAGCGTCGTCTCGACGTCGACGTATTCGCATCCGAGGCGCAACCCGAGCTTGAGGAGCGCTGCGGCCTCTTGTGTCGCCTCGTCGGGGAACGCACCGCCCTGGGCGACCGTGCGGACGGTAAAGATGATGGGCAGAGACGTGGCGCGTCGGAGCGCGGCGATTTGCTCGGAAACGTACGCGTGCGTCGGAACGCGGTTCGTCGACCCAGGTTCGCAGAGGAGGTCGACGCGCACCTCGAGCGCGTCCACACCCATGGTCAGCTCCCCAAGGTCCTTGAGCACGGCCTTGACGTTCGGGCACGTCAGCGACAAAAAGTAGGTGCGCACGCCCTGCGCCGCCTTGGCCACGTTGGACACGAGGTTCGTCTTGAGACCCGTCACGTGCCCAAAGAACCGCGCGATCTCCCTCTCCACGCCGTTTTGGAGCGCAGCGTGGTTGCAAAACTCGTAATTGGAGCACTGCGCGAACCACGGCTCGCGTCGCGCGTACACCTCGCGCACTTGCTCGCCGTACGCGGGCCGCTCGCCTTCCCTGTCGAGATACGACTCGATGACGGAGAGCTCGCGCTGCACCCAGACGACCGTGCCGCCCTGACGCGTAAAGTCGACGAGCGCGTCCCGTGCGGCGGGCGTCTCGACGATGCCCCCGCCGAGGCTGATCACCCAACCCTTGCCGTGCGTCGACAAGAGCGAATTCAAGAGCTCCGTCTCGGCTGCACGAAAGGCCGGCCAGCCGTGAGCGTGAACGTATTCTCGCAGCGTGGTCGGATGCAGCGACTCAAAGTGCGCGTCAGAGTCGAGAAGGGGAAGGGAAAGGGCGCGAGAAGCGAGCACGCCAACATGAGACTTGCCGGAACCACGCATGCCAATGATGAGTACCGACGACGGCGCGGCCGGCTTGGATGGGGCGGGCGTCGGGGTCACCGCGGGAGGCGGGTGCGGAATGTCTACGCCCTTGACTCGGATGCCGAGCTACGTCTGGTCGTCAGCAAGCACCCACGACCACCGACGCGAGACACACCTTGTTCTCCAAGTCGTCCCACCAGTTGGGCCACGTCTTTTCGACGCACCGCTTTTCCTCAATGATGGTGCCGTCGACGACGGTAGCAAGGACGGCAAACGCCATCGCGACGCGATGGTCATCATAACAGTGAATCGAAGCGCCGTGCCGAAGACTCGCGAGCGGCCGCCCATAAATGATGATGCCGTCCTCGAACTCGTCCGTTTCGACCCCAAACTTGGCTGTCGTACGCGCACGTCAGTCGACCCACGTCATGGCCCCGAAAAAAAGAAATACGCACCCAATTGATCTCTCATCGCCTTGATACGGTTGCACTCCTTGACGCGCTGGTTCGCAATGCCGCGGATTCTCAACACGTTCTTGCCCACGCCGCCTTGTTCTCCTTTCCCGCCGTCGGTCGCAACAGCGCCGACGACGGCAGCGGTCAGGAACGCGTCCGTCATGGGCTCCATGTCCACCTCGCCCATCGACTTGAGCGTGCCGATCGGTGGACCCGTGACGGTCGTCTCCGTGGCCGTCTGGACGACGGTGCATCCCATCGGCTCGAGCACCTCCTTTGCAAAGCGCGCATCGCCCTGGAGAGACGACGAGCCAATCGACGCAAGAGTGCAGGTCGTGCCAGTGATGGCGGCGACAGCGAGCGGGTACGTCGCGCTCGACGCGTCCGACTCGATCATAAAGACGCCCGATTCGGGAACGGTGTATACCCCGCGCGGGATCTTGTACACGTTGAGCAGCGCGCCAGTCGCCGGGTCGCGCTCGCGGGTGACGTTGATACCAAAGTCGCGCATGAGGGCAATGGTCATGTCGATGTAGAGCTGGGAGATGACGGCGTTGCCGGTGAGAACGAGGGTGACGTCTTGCTGGGCATAGGGTGCACAGAGCAGGATGGAGGAGACGTATTGCGAGGAGATGGATGCGTCGAGGGTAAGAGTGCCGCCCGGGAGACCCGTTGGGGCGATGGACAGGGGAAGACAGCCGGAGGTGCCGAGATAGTGAATGTCCGCGGCGGCCTTTGAGAGGGCTTCGACGAGTGGAGCAATGGGACGCTGTTTCATGCGGGCATTGCCCGTGATGACGGTGCGATCCGATGGTGACGGGTTGGCTGCCGGAGAGACAAGAGTGCACACGGTCGTCAGGAAACGCGCGGCAGTGCCAGCATTGCCAAGATAGAGCTCCGTGCCAGGTGGAGGAAGCGAGAGCCTGCCACCGGAACCGGTGACGATCAGAGTTTCGCCATTGTCGGTCCACTCAAATGTAGCCGCCTATGAGAAATATGAGTGTGAAAAACACCAAGAAATGACTGGACGCCCGACCTTTAACGACTGCAGTGCTGCCATCATTACTTGGGTATCGTCCGAGTGGAGCAAATTCTTTAGCTTGACGGTGCCGTTTGAGAGGGCAGCAAGGACGAGGGCACGATTGGAGATGGATTTGGAACCCGGAGTGGAGAGGGTGATGTGGGGGATGCCCGAGTTGCCATTGGTGCTCGACTCGGGGACCACGACGGGGAGAGGAACGAGCTGAGGAGGCAAAGGGCCCTTTTCTGCTGCGCCCGGCAGCTCGCGCAAAGGCTCGGGAAGGGAAGGCTTGACGTATCCACAGGGGGTGCCACTGACGACGGTGACGCCGTCTGCAAGGACCTTGACGATCTCATCGTCGGGTATGGCGGTTGCTCTGAGTTCGTGGGTCTTTCCGATGCGAGACAAGAGGACCATCTTTTTCTGTTTGGAGGTGGTATTCTTTTTGTCGATGGCCATGCGATCGAGGAGGCCGTCGATGGTCATTGGGGGAGCAGAGGCGACGCGAGCCTGTTGCTGGCAGCGCAAGACAAGGGGGTTGGAGAGGGAGGTGGGGAGGCCATAGGACTCGATGCAGCGACGGAGTCGTCCGACGCCGACCTGGCCGAGGCCTGTTTCCTTTCCACGACCGCGGGCAATCTCTGCCTCGAGGACCATGCCGATGGCGACGCACTCGCCGTGGAGCAGGTAGGGGGTGAGGAAGGCCTCGATGGCATGGCCGATGGTGTGACCAAAGTTGACGAGGTTGCGGAGGTGGGCTTCCTTTGGATCGTAGGAGACGATGGTTGCCTTTGTGCTGGCGGAGGAGATGATGAGGCGAAGAAGGGGATGGGAGGCGAGATCGTCGATGGATTTGTCGCGGATGTCCGCAAGAGAGTCGAGAAGGGTCGCAGAGGAGGCTTCGAGAAGGGCAAACGCGTCCTCGTCCCAGATTGCGGCGGTCTAGAGGGGAATGAGGTAAGGCGGAGATTGATTGGGGGGAAGCGACGAACCTTGATTACTTCGGCGAGGCCATTGGCCAGCTCGCGCTTCGGAAGGGAAGCGAGAAAGGCGACGTCGATAAAGACATACTCGGGCTGCCAGAACGCGCCGACGAGGTTCTTTCCGAGGGGGGTGTCGATGGCGGTCTTTCCGCCGATGGCCGAGTCGACCATGGCGAGGAGGGAGGTGGGGATCTGCACGACGGGGACGCCGCGCATGCTGGGGAAGGGAAGGTCAGACGGGAAGGGGAAGCGAAGAGGAGACGAACAAGGTAGCGGCGACGAAGCCGACGAGATCGCCGATGACCCCGCCACCGAGGGCGAGGAGGACGGTGCTGCGGGTGCATTTCTGGGCGAGCAAAAAGTCTTCTATGGCGGCCTTGCCCTCGCGGGACTTTGTGGTCTCGCCGGGGGGGATGACGTGGGCGATGAAGCGAGGCGCGGTGGCGGGATCGGGGAACGCGTCGCGGATGCCTGCATGGAATGCGTCGGCAAACTTGGCGAGATAGAGCGGGGCGATGTTGGTGTCGGTGACGAGGACGTAGGTGGACGCCTTGACGGTGGTGAGGAGGGTGTGTGCAATGTGCTGGTCGAGGTGGAATCCGCAGTGGATGGCATCTCTGCCGAGTATCCCGATCTTGTGGACGGGCATTTTCTCGCAGCGCATCTTTGTTTCGAAGGCGAGCGTATTTATATAATTATATAATTAGATAATTACAGTAAATAACCGGCCCGCTCTTTCATACCACATGTTTGCCCGCCGTCTCGTCGCCCGCGCCCGCTTCGTCCGCGCCGTCAGCACCGCCCCTCCGCAAAACAGATGGCGCGCGTTTCTGCAGACCGTCGGCCGTGTCTCGCTCGTCACCATCGTCGCAGGTCTGTCCTCGCCGCGCCCCGCATCTCCACGGCTCATCTCCCTGCAGCGACCGGCACGCTCTACTACGTCTCCCACAAGGAACGCCATCCTGGCCCACAGCTCCCGTTTGATCCCCAGAAAAAGACCCTCGTCGTCCTCGGCAGCGGGTGGGGTGCGACCAGCCTGCTCAAACATCTCGACACCGAAAATTACAACACCGTATGTGCGCTCGTCCGTTTCCCTCGCCTTCTCACACCTCGCCTAGATCGTCGTCAGCCCAAAGAACTTTTTCCTCTTCACTCCGCTCCTGCCCTCCGTTGCAGTGGGCACCCTCGCCGCGCACTCCATCCTCCAGCGTGCGTCCACCGTCTGTCCGCATCGGCCCGCTCATCTCTCCCACAGCCACGCGCTTCATCACCCGGCACAAGACAAGAGAGGTCGCCGTCATCGAGGCAGAGGCAACGGACGTCGACGTGCGTCCCTTTCTTGTCCGCTCTATCCCCCTCATCTCTCTCCAGCCCGTAAACAAGACCGTCACGTTTACCGACTCGTCCCCTCTCCGCCCCCTCGAGCCGACCAGCACCATCCACTATGACTATCTCGTCTACGCGGTCGGTGCCGAAACCCAGACGTTTGGCATCCCTGGCGTCAAGGAAAACGCCTGCTTTATGAAGGAGATTACAGACGCCGAAGAGGTCTGCTCTCCACACGCATACAGGCTTCCCTCTCACGCGCAATCTTAGATGCAAAGACGCTTCTTGGACTGTGTCGAGACCGCCGCATTCCCCGGTACCAGCGAGGAGGAAAAACGTCGCCTGTTGCACATGGTCGTCGTAGGTGGTGGTCCCACCGGCATCGAAGTCGCCGGCGAACTACACGACTTTCTCGAGGTGCCTTCTTTCCATTCGACCTTGTTCCCTTTTCTCACCCCAAACAGGAGGACCTCAAGTCCTGGTACCCCGAACTACACCCCTATATGCGTCTCACCCTCGTGGAAGCACTCCCCAGCGTCCTTCCCATGTTTAGCAAGGAGCTCATAGCCTACACCGAAAAGACGTTCAAGGAGAGCAAGATCGATATCATGACCGGAACAATGGCATGTCTCCCTCTTTCCGTCGACTCTTCTTCTGACATCCACTAGGTCAAGGGCATCAGTCCCACGTCCGTCTCCCTCAAACCAAAAGATGCTCCCGAACAACAAGTCGACTGTGGCCTCGTCGTATGGGCCGCCGGAAACACTAGTCGTTCCATTACAAAGAACCTCATGGCCAAGCTGCCAAACGATCAGACCAACAAGAGGGGAATCGTCGTCGACAGTATGCTCTTCTCTCTTTCCCGATCCGATCGAGGCAACTCAACCAACTCTAGACCACCTCCGCATGCTCGGTGCACCCTCCATCTTTGCCATTGGAGACTGTACCTCGACCTCGTATGCCCCAACAGCTCAAGTGGCCTCTCAGCAGGGTGCTTATCTCGCACGCATCCTCGACTTGATCGCAAAGCGCGATGCTCTCCGAGACCAGGTCGAGTCCCTCTCGTCCACAAAAGACGGCGAACCACTCGACGACGAAACCGCGAAACACATCGAAAAGCTCAATAAACAGATTGGCAAGATTCGTCTGAACCCTTTCCACTACAGTCATCAGGGGTCTTTGGCGTGAGGTTCCGTCCAGACTCGGGCTCTCGCGTGCTGACGGCGTCCTCTAGTTACATTGGCTCTGACAAGGCCATCGCCGACTTGCCCATCTTTGGTCGAGAAGTATGTCTCCGTCTGTCTCGCTCGGCTCTTTTTGACACCGTTTCAGTGGGCCAGCGGAGGCGTGGCTACGTTCTTGTTCTGGCGTAGCGCCTACCTGAGCACGCTCTTTTCGCTCCGGAATAGGGCCCTCGTCGCCGGCGACTGGCTACGCGTCAAGTTTTTCGGTCGGTGAGTGACGTGATGGAATCCCACCTCGCGCGCGATACTGCCCGGTGGTACGCTGTGCCGATCCCTTGGCACGAGGGCATAGCGTCGCAGTCTTTCCAGGCCACTGGGCACCTTGTCGCCGACGCTGATTGAGCGTATCAACGGGGGTTGATCCGTTCCGATCCTCCATCTTTTTTTCTTTTTTTTCCTTCTTCGTGCTTGCTAAATGCCGTGCTGCAGGGACGTAAGTCGCGACTAGCATCGGATTCGGATTTGTGGAGCGAACGCCTCATAAACAGCCCAATTGGGAGGAGGGGCATGTGGAATACTATAAGATTCCGTTGATGGTTAATTTATATATATAAGGTGGATAGTAGACGTTGATAGACTTGAATAGAATGGATTCGCATAGACTTGGTTCGTTGTCCTGCTGGGTTGGCGTGCGGACGCTGCGTTGAATAGGAGATTGAGAGGGATGGTTCGATCTCCTGATAGACTACGTTGGACTCGTATAGATTTGCTTTATTGTTCCCGTTATTTTGGCACGTGGACACTGCGGCGATGGACGTTAGATCGTAGATTGAACGGTCTAGCAGGCTGTCGTGCGGTTCACGAGTCCGATGGTGCACCGACATTCAGCAATGCCTCACTCACGGATCACAGACATGATCAAAAGTCGCTTGACGACGCGCAGCTGGGCGCAGATTAGAAGGGAACGCTCGAAGCCCCCCTGCAGTGGCACGTCTGATCTGCCACCCGGGACGCCGAACTTGATCGGGAGCATCTGATTGGACGATCGTCTTTTTCTCACCCCCAAGGAGTTACGACTGCTCGGTCTTGGGAAACTATTCCGCAAGCCTCTGTGCTCCGGCTTGCGGTTGGCGTTCGGTTCGAAGAGTCGGTGCACGATTTGCAAAAAGTGCGTGCTCGCTTACCCACTACCACCACCACACTCACACCGTTCCGAGTTCGATTCGGATCCGTTGCGGGTAAAGAAGGAGTGACGTGAACGTTTCTCGTCCACATCACTCTTTTTACGCGCACAAGATCCGTTTTTTTTTACAGTTAGACTGGGAAAGCAGCGTTTCGCCGAGCCCAGGGGAAGGCGAAATGTCGATGGCGCGCGCTCGAGGCGAAAGCACGTGGGAGGGAACGAGGAGACGAGACGAAGAGACGCCTCGCCGGAAGAAACAGGCGTTTAATAGGCGTTCGAGCGCCGTATTAGATGCATTGGGGACGAGATGCGCACGAAACGGATTCGCAAAGAAACGCGCGCGTGTTTCGAACGCAACCTTTTTTTTTCCGTTTCCTGCGTCGTCACGAGAGAGATTTGGTCATTGGCAAGTAGGTTTCTGAGCGACCGTTCGTTTTGCCTGTACGCAATCGGGAGGCTCCCCTCCCTTTGAAGGACATCGTTCCAAGTGATAGTATTTCCCAAGCGATCATGCTATGCGACGAGATCGCACAATGGAATCGAGAGTAGCCCTTGTGGGCGAAATAAGAAAGGGCATCCCTTCTCCGTTGCAGCGACGAGCTCGTTCCAAGCGACTTGTATTTTTGGTAAGACGGGTGGTCGGCTGGGGGACGAACGAATCGACGGGGGTTCGAGGATTCGCGCTCAACACGATCCCAATCCAAAGCCTGTAAATAGAACCTTACCCGCCAAGTCCGGGTCGCTAGTGCAATCCGCCTGCCCAGTGTGCGCGACTCCGTCTTTGTTGGACACGGCTCCACAAGACGGTCGGATTCGTCGCGTGCATGACACCCTCAGTTGACTCGACGCCTGCGTGGACGTCCACAGGATCGAGATTGTGCATGGCCACTCCTGGACGAAGTACGATCCGGTGGCAGAGTCCACGTTCATACAATGCTTATAGAATATCTATCAAGCATGTGTGTGTGTGTGCGCACTTACCGACTTCCTCGATGGCCGGCGGAGATCTGGCTGTACAGGATCAAGAGTGTTTTTAAAATGCAACAGGAAAAAAAAAAAAAAAGTACAAGCTTGTCAGACGATTCGCTAGTCTTCATCCGTGGCCAACGGTTGACTATCATCTCGTCCACGCTTGCCTCTCGCCACAGCCATCTCGTCTGCCAGACAAACATTGATCATTCCGGCCCGCCGCAAGTTGTCGAACGAAGGGTCGTCAATTTCTAGCATCCGATCATGAACAAGTTGGGAGTGGGATTCAACCCACAATGTCTCCAGCACGCCGAGAGAAGAAACTGCAGGTGCTCTCGGCGGCGTCACTCCAATCAAGTAAAACGTGAGTAAGAGGAGCGTTACTGACGCCCCGAGAGCAAACGAGAGCTACATTTCATTCGGATCATTGCACTCGAGGGAATTGAAATCGGGGGGTGCTCACGGGAATAATGTTAATCTATAAGAGCTCTTAGCCCAGAATATTCTAATCACCCGGTAGGATCACTTACGTTCAATTGTAGCTCCACTATCGAACTCGTCACTTCGCTCTCACCGTAAGCAGCTTGAAATCCGCCGGCCATTCGACCAGCTAAACATAAAGGTTTAGTACGAACTAAACGATAATACTGGGGACTCACCAAGCCATATCAACTGAGCGGCAATTTCCGACATAACAGATTCAAACTGGGAACGACCGAGAATAATCGTAGGGGCCGTGCCATTTCCAGTGGTGAGTGCACTCTCGGTTACATTGATTCCGAGACTTTCCATGATGTAACTAGGCCGTGTCAGGCCGTGGGTTAAAGCAAACGTGAAAGTACGTGCATATTCATGGTTGTGGCCCAGTTAAACCCGCAAGGACTTAGTTCTAAACCCCAGTCAATGGGACAGTTCGTTTGCAAGGAATTGATCAAAGCGGTCGATATCTATAACGTGTGCGATCAAGGTCGATCGGGTATAAGATCTGGAACAGAACCATACCCCTGTAGTAAGGTCTGATACGTTGGTAGTTGGCGTCAGGAGTGTCCATGGCCGTGACCAAGTCACCGGTTGTGTTGTATTCGAACCACTGAGGGTATTGGTTTGTGGTTCCAGCGTATCCAAAACCGTTGTTGCGTTTAATGAACAACCCACAACGTAGGTCAGTATCGGTGGGTATGCCTCTGTCTGATTGATCATGACGCTGATGGAACTCCCTGGCGCCAATGAATCAGTATCAACGTCCATGCCCGTAGTTACGGAGAAAAATAAATATCCATCGCATCCAGATTCTCCAATGTGACACGGCTGATGGAGGAGTTGTCAACGACGCACGATTTTCGGGAATTTAACGTACCAGTCTAGTAGGATCCAAGAAAGTGACGGTATTGTTCCCTGAAACGGGTTAGATACGAACTTCAAGCAATCCCAAACGCTTACATATAGGTGGAATACCTATTGTGAAATTTGAAAATGCGATGGAGCCCATCACACCATCATCGTGACCATCAACGACATTCAGTGAAAGGCCAGAAACCAAGCCACAGTCTGCTTGGACAGTGGTCGCATTGACAACAGCATGAAGTGATGAGGGAGTGGTAGTGATCGTGTCATAGACCGTGCTGGAAGACAGCCCTTTCGTTGAAAGATCCGGAAACTGGTCGACCATCGGAGTGAGGGGTACGATATTAAACCAGTCGAGGTCGCCGAGAGCAATGGATGAATTCGGCCAAGCCAACGTTGACTGCGCCGTATCCACCACAGTTCCGTTGGACGACTGGAATTGCATGACAGTAGACGAAGATATGTGAAGAATCGAGACGCAAATAAAGTATACCGTGACGCAAAACATTGTCCAAAGGGATGCGGCAGAAACATTCTGCTGCTGCGATAGACTAACAATCGCGGACCCGATACCGGTCCACGCACGAGAAGTGTCATGAATGCTATTCAAGTTTTGTCGTGATGCCATCATCCGGCCCAGGGCCAATCGCTGGGTGATGAAAACAAGAACGGCCGTATATAGCTGGAAAGAAAGAAAAAGAAAAAAAATCATAAGCCAAAAGACATGGAATTACAGGAAAACGCACAGTATAGAAGAGTTGCAGCGAGGCAGTTAATCCTATGGTGATCACCGTGCTGTCCAGCGGAATTATGACAGCATGTTCGCTGTGGAGGATGAACACAGCAACCAATGCAAGATGATATATAACCAAAACTCCATGTAGCACGTAACATCCCCAGAATTGGAAAACTGAACTCGGCCATCCCATCTTTGTTCCGTATTTTCGTCCGTCATGGTGCGTCTGGTCGACTAATCAATCGCTTCGTCAGTAGCGGACAGTCCAGAAACAAAACCGCAAGCTATACATTTTAATCGTGTACTAACTTCTTCTCCGAAACCGAACGGGCGTAGATATTGTTGCTTATTGAGTATCTGGAATGACGTCCGTTCGTTTTGAGTGTTTCCCTTTAATACACACTCTGGGCTTCTGCCTTGCAAATTGCCAAGGCAAACGTCAAACATCCCTATCGATCGCATCACCTCTGAAGAAGAGTCAGCCCCCATAAATCTCTCTCGAAGATTGTGTGCACGAGCACCAATCCACAATATTTCTAGGACGGAGATGCCACGAACGGATGCATTATTCGTAATCGCTGGACCCCGAACTGTGAAGAAAACTATTCCCAACATAATGAATGATGCGCCGAGGGCACATGCGACCTGTTTTGAATCGGTACACATCGGAGAAAAGAGCGACTTATCATGTGGATCTCACAGGGACTGTGTTAATCTTCACGAAAATTGAGCCGTTGGAACAGTTAAAACGAAGCTTAGACACACATTTAGTCTCCACTTTATCACTTCTTGGGTGACATTAGCACTCGTAGTGGACAGCGTAAATCCACCATTGCTTTCTCCGAGTTGCCCGGCTATTAAAAACTTATAAGAAACGTCATAAAGAGTGCTATAATGACGTACCCAACCAGATCAACTGTGCGGCTATCTGAGAGACAGTAGCTTCCATTTGAGACGGTGATAGCATTATTGATGGAGTTGCACTTGATTCGGAGGATGATATTATGCTATTTGCGGTTGCATTTACTCCAATTAACGACATAAGATATCCGTAATAAGTAAGTTCAGTGAGACTAGTAATTCTCCGCAAGCGCATACATATCCATGACCGATAGTGCAGGGCAAATGCCTTGGTCACAAAATAGTGATGTTCCTTGACCATATTCTCCTTGGTATCCTGTTTCAAACATTGCATTGTAGATCTGATCCTCCGTTAATAATAATGAAAGGTCAGAAGATTACACCTATGTCATACCGCAGTATTGAGTTCTACCGAATCCACATTATTATTAGGCGACCACAGAGACCATACTTTGGATGATACATCCGGTTGCTCGACCAGTGGCGATAAAGTACCACTTTGCCCGTCAAGCGTTGATTCATGGCTCGAAACGTAAAATGAGCAGGCCACGAGATGGGACGTTGTGTTGGAAGTCTCAACTTCACTCCCTAAATATACAAACGTGAGAAAAGTGAACAACTTCAGTGTATCATACCAACCATTTGTAGGCGTATACTGCCAGATTGTGTTGACATTGACCGGACTTTTTATTGAACTATCCACTTCAATAGCTGTAGTGACCACGAACAGCAATGGAGAATCTGTGCAGGTACTATCCATGCACTCTAAAACGTTGTTGGAAAGTATTATCTCGTCTTTCCCTATGTGGTGCATTACTTAACCCCATGAAATTAATTTCAATCCGCACTCACAAGGATGTAAGATGTCATCCCCTGCGCTTTCCGTTGCGCCAAGCGAAGCATTGACAAAGACGATGCTGTCATTGTTGCCCAGTGAGACAGAAGATATTGAAAGCAGACCACAATTAGCAAGTATGGAGTTCGCATTTACGGTCGCGTTGAGAATGGGCAGATTCTCAGCAACGACATCATACACTGTACTGTTTATCAGCCCTGGAGTCGTCAACATGGATGGGTTTAAATTCGACAACATTGGAGCCAATGGCGCTATCCCGCCCCACTCCAGTGCAGTGAGATTAATTGAAGAATTAGGCCAAGTCGAATTCGCTGCAACAGTCATCTCCAGCGAGGCATTATACGGTTGAAACTGCATGATTGTAGGGGATGCGACATGAAGCACGGACACACACGCAAGGTATAAGAATACGAATGTCGTCGCGTATACTGATGCTGCGAGTTTTGTCTGTCGCCATAATGTAAGGATAGCGGCCCCGAGTCCGTTCCAGGCCTCAGATACATCGTGAGTAGTCGTGAGTTTTTGAAGCCGAGAGAGGGAAGCAGTTAAAGCGAGGCGTTGAGTTATAAAGACCAACAATGCCGTGTAAAGCTGACCTCAGCGATGTCGGTTTAAGACCTAAAGCTTTTGAAATTACGAGACCTCGTACAGTGTAGAATGCTTGCAGGAAAACACTGAGTCCAACTGTCAAGACACTGTTGTCAGATGAGAGAGTAAACCTGCGCTCCGGATGCGACCGTAACATGGCCAACAAAACAGGGTGAAGAATGCACAAGAAGACGTGAAGGGAATAACACCATCTGCGCAAACTAGATTTGACATTCTGAGAATTGGTGTCTTCGTTCAGAGTGGTCGATGAAGCTGTAGTCGTTTGCATGTCAACGAGATGGGGATAAGATGTCATGGGGAAGCGAAGGCGAAGAGAGGTTCACGCTGCTAATAGCATTCAACAGCATCATCACAAAGAAATATTGAAAGTACGGCTTTGTGGCTGTATCCTTGAGAATATCAGGTGGAGTGCATGGGAGTCACTGTCGCAAATTTAGTCAGGTAATTACCACACCCCAATGTGTTGTCATAGTTCCAAGACGCTTGCGAGGGAATTACAGTGCCAGGACCCTTAGGAGACATCATTCCAAGTAATAGTATTTCCCAAACGATGTGACGGTGCCGATATCTATGCGACGAGATCGCATGTGGAATCGAGAGTAGCGGCGAAATAAGATAAAGGGCATCCCTTCTCCGTTGCAGCGACGGGCTCGTTCAACGATTTATATTTTTGGTAGATGGGTGGTTGGGGTGCCCAGGTGGACGAACAAGTCGATGAGGGTCCAGGATTCGCGCTCAACACGATCTCAATCAAAGCCTGTATGTAGAACCTTGCCTGCCAAGCCCGGGTCGCTAGTGCAATCCACCCGCCGAGTGTGTGCAACTCTGTCCTCGTTGGACATGGCTCCACAAGACGATCGGATTCGGCGCGTGCACGACACCTTTAGTTGACTCGACGCCTGCATGGACGTCCACAAGATCGAGATTGTGCATGGCCGCTCCTGAACAAAGCATCCGGTGGCAGAGTCCATGTTCACACAAAGCTTATAGGATACCTATCAAGCATGCGTGTCTGAGCGCACATACCAACTTCCTCGATGACCAGTCACAAGCAAGTAGCAGAGACTGATAAAGTGGAGGTCAAACACGGGGATTTGGCTGCACAGGATCAAGAGTGCTTTTAGAGTACAGCAGAAAAAAAAGTACAAGCTTGTCAGACGATTCACTAGTCTTCATCCGTGGTCAACGGTTGACTATCACCTCGTCCACGCTTGCCTCTCGCCACAGCCAACTCGTCTGCCAGACAGACATTGATCATTCCGGCCCGCCGCAAGTTGTCGAATGAAGGGTCGTCAATTTCTAGCATCCGATCGTGAACAAGTTGAGAGTGAGATTCAACCCACAACGTCTCCAACACGCCGAGAGAAGAAACTGCAAGTGCTCTCGGCGGTGTCACTCCAATCAAGTAAAACGTGAGTAAGAGGAGCGTTATTGACGCGCCGAGAGCAAACGAGAGCTACATTTTATTCGGATCATTGCACTCGAGGGAATTGAAATCGGAGGATGCTCACGGGAATAATGTTAATCTATAAGAGCTCTTAGCCCAGAATATTCTAATCACCCGGTAGGATCACTCACGTTCAATTGTAGCTCCACTATCGAATTCGTCACTTCGCTCTCACCGTACGCAGCTTGAAAGCCGCTGGCCATTCGACCAGCTAAACATAAAATTTTAGTACGAACTGAGCGATAACACCGCGGACTCACCAAGCCATATCAACTGAGCGGCGATTTTCGATACAACAGATTCGAACTGGGAACGGCCGAGAATAATCGTAGGGGCCGTGCCGTTTCCAGTGGTGAGTGCACTCTCGGTCACATTGATTCCGAGACTTTCCATGATGTAACTAGGCATTGTTAGGCTTGTGAGTTAAAGCGAAGTGAAAGTACGCGCATATTCATGGATGTGGCCCAGCCCACCTGGCAAGGATATTCTTCTGAATCCGAGTCAACGGGACAGTTCGTTTGCAAGGAATTGATCAAAGCGGTCGATATCTATAACGTGTGCGATCAATGACGATCAAGTATAAGATTTGGAGCGGGATTCATACCCCTGTGGTAAGTTCTGATACGTTGGTAGTTGGCGTCAGGAGTGTCCATGGCTGTGACCGAGTCCCCGATTGTGTTGTATTCGAACCACTGAGGGTATTGGTTTGCAGATCCAGCGTATCCAAAACCGTTGTTGCGTTTAATGAACAACCCACAACGTAGGTCGGCATCTGTGAAAATGCCCCTGTCTGATTAATCATGACACTGACGGAACTCCATGGCGTCAAGGAATCAACGTCAAGGTCCAAGCCCGTAGTTATGAAGAAAAATAAATATTTATCACATCCAGATTCTTCATAGCACTGTTGACGGAGAAGTTATTAACAACGCCAGTTTTCGGACATTTAACCTACCAATATAGTAGGATCCAAGAAAGTGACGGTATTGTTCCCTGGAAATTGTTAAACAGGGACGTCAAGCAATCCTAAACGCTTACACATAGGTGGAATACCTGTTGTGAAATTTAAAGATGCGATGGAACTGGTCAAACCAAGATCATAACCATCATGAGTGATCAGTGAAAGGCCAGAAACCAAGCCACAGTCTGCTTGGACAGTGGTCGCATTGACAACAGCATGAAGTGATGAAGGAGTGGTGGTGATCGTGTCATAGACCGTGCTGGAAGACAGCCCTTTCGTTGAAAGATCCGGAAACTGGTCGACCATCGGAGTAAGGGGTACGATATTAAACCAGTCGAGGTCGCCGAGAGCAACGGATGAATTCGGCCAAGCCAACGTTGACTGCGCCGTATCCACCACGGTGCCGTTGATCGACTGAAATTGCATGACAGTGGACGAAGATATGTGAAGAATCGAGACGCAAATAAAGTATACCGTGATGCAAAACATTGTCCAAAGAGATGCGGCAGAGACATTCTGCTGCTGCGATAGACTAACCATCGCGGACCCAATACCAGTCCATGCACGAGAAGTGTCATGAATGCTATTCAAGTTTTGTCGTGATGCCATCATCCGATCCAGGGCCAATCGCTGGGTGGTGAAAACAAGAACGGCCGTATATAACTGGAAAGAAAGAAAAAGAAAAAATCATAAGACAAAGGACATGGAATTATAGAAAAACGCACAGTATAGAAGAGTTGCAGCGAGGCAGTTAATCCTGTGGTGATCGCCATGCTGTTCAATGGAATTATGACAGCATGTTCGCTGTGGTGGATGAACACAGCAACCAATGCAAGATGAAATATAACCAAAACTCCATGTAGCACGTAACATCCCCAGAATTGGAAAACTGAACTCGGTCGTCCTATTTTCGTTCTGTATTGTCGTCCGTCATGGTGCTTCTGGTCGACTACTCGATAATTTCGTCAGTAGCGGACCCTCCCGAAATAAAATCGCGAGCTATACATTTTAAACGTATACCAGCTTCTTCTCCGAAACCGAACAAGCGTAGAGACTGTTGCTTATCGAGTATCTGGAATGACGTCCGTTCATTTTGAGTGTTTCCCTTTAATCCACATTCTGGGCTTCTGCCTTGCAAATTGCCAAGGCAAACGTCAAACATCCCTATCGATCGCATCACCTCTGAAGAGGAGTCAGCCCCCAGAAATCTTTCTCGAAGATTGTGCGCATGAGCACCGATCCACAATATTTCTAGGACGGAGATGCCGCGAACGGATGTATTGTTCGTTCTCGCTGGACCTTGGATTGTGAAGAAAACTATTCCCAACATGACTAATGATGCGCCGAGGGCACATGCGACCTGTTTTGAATCAGCACACATCGGAGAAAAGAGCGACTTATCATGTAGATCTCACAGGGACCGTGTTAATCTTCACGATAATTGAGTTATTAGAACAGTTAAAATGAAGCTTAGACACACATTTAGTCTCCACTTTAACACTTCTTGGGTGACATTAGCACTCGTGGTGGACAGTGTAAATCCACCATTGCTTTCTCCGAGTTGTCCGGCTATTAAAAACCTATAAGAAACGTCATAAAGAGTGCTATAATGACGTACCCAACCAGATCAACTGTGCAGCTATCTGAGAGACAGTAGCTTCCATTTGAGATGGCGACAGCGTTATTGATGGAGTTGCACTTGATTCGGAGGATGATATTATGCTGTTTGCAGTTGCATTTACTCCAATTAACGACATAAGATATCTGTGATAAGGTAAGAACGTCGAGATTGATAATTCTCCGCAAAGCATACATATCCATGACCGTCATTTCAGGGCAAGAGACTTGGTCACAAAATAGAAACGTTCCTTGACCATATTCTCCTGGGTATCCTGCTTTAAACATTGCATTGTAGATCTGATTCTTTGTTAATAATAATGGAAGGTCAGAAGATTACACCTATGTCATACCGCAGTATTGAGTGCTACCGAATCCACATTATTATTGGGCGACCACAGCGACCATACTTTGGATGATACATCTGGTTGCTCGACCAGTGGTGATAAAGTACCACTTTGCTCGTCAAGCGCTGATTCATGGCCCGAAACGTAAAATGAGCAGGCCACAAGATGGGACGTTGTGTTGGAAGTCTCAACTTCATTCCCTGAATGTAAGAACATGAGAAAAGTGAATAGTATCAGGTATCATACCAACCATCCATCGGCGTGTACTGCCAGGTCGTGTTGACATTGACCAGATTTTTTATTGAACTATCCACTTCAATAGCTGTAGTGACCACGAACAACAATGGAGGATCCGTGCAGATACTGTCCATACACTCTAAAACATTGTAGGAAAGTTTTATCTCGTCCTTCCCTATGGGATGCATTACTTAACCCAGTGAAATTAATTTCAATCCGCACTCACATGGCTGTAAGACATCAACTCCTGCACTTCCCATTGTGCCCAGCGAAACATTGACAGAGGCAGTGGTGTCATTGTTGACCAGTGTGATGGAAAATATTGAAAGTAGACCACAGTTAGCAAGTATAGAGTTCGCATTTACGGTCGCGTTGAGAATGGGCAGATTCTCAGCAATGACATCATACAGTGTACTGTTTATCAGCCCTGGAGTCGTCAACATGGATGGGTTTAAATTCGACAACATTGGAGCTAATGGCGCTATCCTGCCCCACTTCAGTGCAGTGAGATTAACTGAAGAATTAGGCCAAGTCGAATTCGCTGCAACAGTCATCTCCAGCGAGGCATTATACGGTCGAAACTGCATGATTGTAGGGGATGCGACATGAAGCATGGACACACATGCAAGGTATAAGAATACGAATGTCGTCGCGTATGCTGATGCTGCAAGTTTTGTTTGTCGCCATAATGTAAGGATAGCGGCTCCGAGTCCATTCCAGGCCTCAGATACATCGTGAGTAGTTGTGAGTTTTTGAAGCCGAGAGAGGGAAGCAATTAAAGTGAGGCGTTGAGTCATAAAGACCAACAATGCCGTGTAAAGCTGACCTCAGTGATGTCGATTTAAGACCCAAAGCTTTTGAATTATGAGACCTCGTACCGTATAGAATGCTTGCAGGAAAGCACTTAGTCCAACTGTCAGGACACTATTGTCGGACGAGAGAGTAAACTTGTGCTCTGGATGCGACCATAGCATAGCCAACAAAACAAGGTGAAGAATGCACAAGAAGACGTGAAGGGAATAACACCATCTGTGCAAACTAGATTTGACATTCTGAGAATTGGTGTCTTCGTTCAGAGTGGTCAATGAAGCTGTAGTCGTCTGCGTGTCAACGAGATGGGGATAAGATGTCATGGGGAAGCGAAGGCAAAGAGAGGTTCACGCTGCTAATAGCATTCAACAGCACCGTCACAAAGAAATATTGAAAGTGCAACTTTGTGGCTGTATCCTTGAGACCATCAGTTGGAGTGCATGGGAGCCATTGTCGCAAATTTAGTCAGGTAATTACCACACCCCAATGTGTTGTCATAGTTCCAAGACGCTTGCATGGGAATTACAGTGCCAGGACCCTTAGGGGACATCATTCCAAGTAATAGTATTTCCCAAGTGATGTGACGGTGCCGATATCTATGTGACGAGACCGCATGTGGAATCGAGAGTAGCGGCGAAATAAGATAAAGGGCATCCCTTCTCCGTTGCAGCGACGGGCTCGTTCAACGATTTATATTTTTGGTAGGATGGGTGGTTGGGGTAGATGAACGAATCGACGAGGGTCCAGGATTCGCGCTCAACACGACCTCAATCAAAGCCTGTAAGTAGAACCTTGCCTGCCAAGAACGGGTCGCTAGTGCAATCCGCCTGCCGAGTGTGTGCGACTCCATCCTCGTTAGACATGGCTTCACAAGACGATCGGATTCGGCACGTGCACGACACCTTTAGTTGACTCGACGCCTGCATGGACGTCCACAAGATCGAGATTGTGCATGGCCACTCCTGAACAAAGCATCCGATGGCAGAGTCCATGTTCATACAAAGCTTATAGAATACCCATCAAGCATGTGTGTGTGAGCGCACGTACCAACTTTCTCGATGACCGGTCACGAGCAAGTAGCAGAGACTGTGATAAAGTGAAGGTCGGGCCGCCAAATGCGGAGATTGGCTGCACAGGATCAAGAGTGTTTTTAAAATACAACAGAAAAAAAGTCCAAGCTTGTGGGACGATTCACTAGTCTTCACCCGTGGTCAACGGTTGACTATCACCTCGCCCACGCTTGCCTCTCGCCACAGCCAACTCGTCTGCCAGACAAATATTGATCATTCCGGCCCGCCGCAAGTTGTCGAACAAGGGGTCGTCAATTTCTAGCATCCGATGATGAACAAGTTGAGAGTGGGATTCAACCCACAGCGTCTCCAACACGCCGAGCGAAGAAACTGCAGGCGCTCTCGGCGGTGTCACTCCAATCAAGTAAAACGTGAGTAAGAGAAGCGTTATTGACGCGCCGAGAGCAAACGAGAGCTACATTTTATTCGGATTATTGCACTCGAAGGAATTGAAATCAGAGGGTGCTCACGGGAATAATGTTAATCTATAAGAGCTCTTAGCCTAGAATATTCTAACCACCCGATAGGATCACTTACGTTCAATTGTAGCTCCACTATCGAACTCGTCACTTCGCTCTCACCATACGCAGCTTGAAAGCCACCGGCCGTTCGACCAGCTAAACATAGAAGTTTAGTACGAACCGGATGATAATACTGTGGACTCACCAAGCCAAATCAACTGACCGGCAATTTCCGACATAACAGATTCAAACTGGGAACGACCGAGAATAATCGTAGGGGCCGTGCCATTTCCAGTGGTGAGTGCACTCTCGGTTACATTGATTCCGAGACTTTTCATAATGTAACTGGGCAGCGTCAGGCCGTGAGTTAAAGCGAACGTGAAAGTACATGCATATTCATGGTTGTGGCCCAGCCCGCTTGGCAAGGAGACATTTCCGAATTCGAGTCAACGGGACAATTTGTTTTCAGGGAGTTGATCATAGCAGTTGATATCTATAGCATGTGCGATCAATGACGATCAAGTACAAGATCTGGAACAGAACCATACCCCTGTAGTAAGTTCTGATACGTTGGTAGTTGGCGTCAGGAGTGTCCATGGCTGACCGAGTCCCCGGTTGTGTTGTATTCGAACCACTGAGGGTATTAGTTTGCAGTTCCAGTGTATCCAAAACGGTCGTTGCGTTTAATGAACAACCCACAACGTAGGTCAGTATCGGTGAGTATGCCTCTGTCTGATTAATCATGACACCGATGGAACTCCCTGACGCCAATGAATCAGTATCAAGGTCCAAGCCTGTAGTTATGAAGAAAAATAAATATCCGTCATATCTAGATTCTACACCGTAGTACTATTGGCAGAGAAGTTATTAACAACACTGGTTTTCGGAAATTTGACCTACCAATATAGTAGGATCCAAGAATGTGATGGTGTTGTTCCCTGGAACGTGTTAAATAAGGACTTCAAGAAATTCTAAACGCTTACACATCGGTGGAATATCTGCTGTGAAATTTAAAAATGTGATGGAACTGGTCAAACCAAGATCATAACCATCATGAGTGATCAGTGAAAGGCCAGAAACCAAGCCACAGTTTGCTCGGACAGTGGTCGCATTGACAACAGCATGAAGTGATGAAGGAGTGGTGGTGATCGTGTCATAGACCAAGTTGGAAGACAGCCCTTTCGTTGAAAGATCTGGAAACTGATCGACCATCGGAGTGAGAGGCACGATATTAAACCAGTCAAGGTCGCCGAGAGCAACGGATGAATTTGGCCAAGCCAATGTCGACTGCGCTGTATCCACCACTGTGCCGTTGATCGACTGAAATTGTATGACAGTAGACGAAGATATGTGAAGAATCGAGACGCAAATAAAGTATGCCGTGATACAAGACATTGTCCAAAGGGATGCAGCAGAAACATTTTGTTGCTGCGATAGACTAACCATCGCGGACCCGATACCAGTCCACGCACGAGAAGTGTCATGGACGCTATTCAAGTTTTGTCTTGATGCCATCATCCGGTCCAGGGCCAGTCGCTGGGTGGTGAAAACAAGAACGGCCGTATAAAGCTGGAAAGAAAGAAAAATTATAAGCCAAAAGACATGGAATTACAGAAAAACACACAATATAGAAGAGTTGCAGCGAGGCAGTTAATCCTATGGTGATCGCCGTGCTGTTCAATGGAATTATGACAGCATGTTCGCTGTGGTGGATGAACACAGCAACCAATGCAAGATGAAATATAACCAAAACTCCATGTAGCACGTAACATCCCCAGAATTGGAAAACTGAACTCGGTCGTCCAATTTTTGTTCTGTATTTTTGTTCTGTATTGTCATCCGTCATGGTGCTTCTGGTCAACTACTCGATCGTTTCGTCAGTAGCGGTCCCTCCCGAAATAAAATCACGAGCTATACACTTTAAACGTGTACTAGCTTCTTCTCCGAAACCGAACAAGCGTAGAGACTGTTGCTTATCGAGTATCTGAAATGATGTCCATTCGTTCTGAGTGTTTTCCTTTAATCCACACTCTGGGCTTTTGCTTTGCAAATTGCGAAGGCGAACGTCAAACATCCCTATCGATCGCATTACCCCTGAGGAGAAGTTGGCCCCCAGAAATCTCTCTCGAAGATCGTGTGCATGAGCACCAATCCACAATATTTCTAGGATGGAGATGCCGCGAACGGATGCATTATCCGTTCTCGCTGGACCCCAAATTGTGAAGAAGGCTATTCCCAACATGATGAATGATGCGCCGAGGACACATGTGACCTGTTTTGGATTAGCACACATCGGAAAAAAGTGGTTCATCATGTAGATCTCACAGGGACCGTGTTAATCTTCACGAAAATTGAGTTATTGAGACAGTTAAAACTAAGCCTAGACGCACATTTAATCTCCACTTTAACACTTCTTGGGTGACACTAGCGCTCGTGGTGAACAGCGTAAATCCACCATTACTTTCTCCGAGTTGCCCGGCTATGAAAAACTTATAAGAAACGTCATAGAGAGTGCTATAATGACGTACCCAACCAGATCAATTGTGCAGCTATCTGAGAGACAGTAGCTTCCATTTGGGACGGCAACAGCGTGATTGATGGATTTGCACTCAGTTCGGAGGATGATATTATGCTGTTTGCAGTTGCATTTACTCCAATCAACGACATAAGATCTCTGTAATAAGGTAAGTTCACTGAGACTAGTAATCTCCGCAAGCGCATACATATCCATGACCGACATTGCAGGGCAAGAGTCTTGGTCACAAAATAGTAATGTTCCTTGACCATACTCTCCTGGGTATCTTGCTTCAAACATTGCATTGCAGATCTGATCCTTTGTTAATAATAATGGAAGATCAGAAGATTATACCTATGTCATACTGCATTATTGAGTGCTGCTGAATCCACACCATTATTGAGCGACCACAGCGACCATACTTTGGATGATACATCCGGTTGCTCGACCAGTGGTGATAAAGCACCACTTTGGTCGTCGAGCGTCGATTCATGGCCCGAAACGTAAAATGAGCAGGCCACAAGATGGGAGGTTGTGTTGGAAGCCTCAACTTCACTCCCTAAATGTACAAACATGAGAAAAGTGAATAACATCAGTGTATCATACCAACCGTTTGTTGGCGTATACTGCCAGGTCGTGTTGACGTTGACCGGACTGTTTATTGAACTATCCGCTTCGATGGCTGTAGTGACTGCAAACAACAATGGAAATTCCGTGCAGGTACTGTCCATGCATTCTAAAGCATTGTAGGAAAGTATTATCTCGTCCTTCCCTATGTGGCGCATTACTTAACCCAATGAAATTAATTTCAATCCGCACTTACATGGCTGTAAGATACCAACCCCTACGTTTCCCATTGCTCCAAGCGAAACATTGACAACGGCAGTGGTGTCATTGTTGCCCAGTGTGATAGAAGATATTGAAAGTAGACCACAATTAGCAAGTATCGAGTTCACATTTACGGTCGCGTTGAGAATGGGCAGATTCTCAGCGACGACATCATACAGTGTACTGTCTATCAGCCCTGGAGCCGTCAACATGGATGGGTTTAAATTCGACAACATTGGAGCCAACAGCGCTATCCCGCCCCACTCGAGTGCGGTGAGATTAACTGAAGAGTCAGGCCAAGTCGAATTTGCTGCAACAGTCATCTCCAGCGAGGCATTGTATGGTTGAAACTGCATGATTGTAGGGGATGCGACATGAAGCTTGAAGCACGGACACACGCAAGGTATAAGAATATGAATGTCATCGCATAGGTTGATGCTGTGATTTTGGTCTGTTGCAATAATGTAAGGATGGCGGCTCCAAGCCCATTCCAGGCCTCAGATGCGTCGTGAGTAGTCGTGAGTTTCTGAAGCCGAGAGAGGGAGGCAGATAATGCGAGGCGTTGAGTTATAAAGACCAACAATGCCGTGTAAAGCTGAGCTTAGCAATGTCAGTTTGAGATGCTTGCAGGAAAGCACTCAGTCCAACTGTCAAGACACTGTTATCGAATGAGAGAGTAAACCTGCAGTCTGGATGCGACCATAGCATAGCCAACAACGCAGCACAAGAGGACGTGAAGGGAATAACACCATCGGCGCAATCTATCGGTACTTAGGGATTTGACATGCTGAGAATTGATGTCTTCGTTCAGAGTGGTCGATGATGTTGTAGTCATCTGCGCGTTAACGAGCCATTCGAAATGGGGACGAGATACCATGAGGAAGCTGAAGCGACGAGAGGCTCACGCTGCTAATAGCATTCGATAACAGGGCCATAAAAAATATCGAAAGTACGGCGTTGTGGCTGTATCCTCGAGACTATCACGTAGGTGGCAGAGTGTTTGACAGCCACACGGTGACCGGTGACGGTCATGTCGCTGATACCCACTTACATACTTACGACCTACAGCATCTGGCTTCGTCCGATTCGGAATACACATTCTTCAAGTCGTCAAGGATTTTCTTTGCAGATCAATGGTTAGACAGCTGGATCAACGTGGCTCTCAGCAGCTCGGACAGGAACTCTTTGGATCCTCTCGCCACTATCCGTCCGTTATGGAGTTGACTACGTACATGAAAAGCCTCACCCCCTTCTTCCGGATAGTCAGACTCGATGACCATCACCGATTCCTTGTTCTCACTGATGTCATGTTAGGGGTACGCCGTGGACAAAGTTCTTATCGCGGAACGATGCCAGGAGGTCACGGACTGCGTCACCCGCTCTTTTCTTTCATACTTGAACCTAAGGAAATTAAAATACTATGCCGATCGAAGTTACTGGGTGTACGTAGTGCCTGCAAAAAAAACAAAAGTCGTCTTGGCCCGAGTCAAACGGGCTAAAACGTACGCCAAACGTCAGAAACATGGGCAGCTACAACATCGATTCAGCCAAAAACGTATAAAACCATAATGCTTCAGCTATGAAAATCTGCGGTGTCCGTGGAATGACTTCAAGTTGGAGCGCTGGGCAATCAATTTCAAGTCCAAGTTGGGCAGTGGCGGTGTCTTTCATCGACTTCTCGAAAAGGACATTGCAGGTAAGAAGAGAACGTGGCGCTGATCCTCCAACCTTCACGCTAGAATTGGCAAATTAAATGCATCGATCTACATTCCTTAAAGTCCATTGTACGTTGTACATACGATTGCGGATGTATAAGTCTCCGCAATTTTTTTTCATCAAGAACTCGGAACGGTCATGAGAAGGGTCGTGAAATGTCGGCATGATCCGGAAGAAGGGGCAGGGCTGATTAAGACGAGGACGCAGTCGTTCCACCATAAGCCTGCCCGGAATATTGTCCCAACAGGGGCGTGATGGCACCTGCAGCCACTTCGGGTCCTGAGGGGCCCAAAGCATCTTGTGTTGCCCAACGACTGCGTGCCCTCAGCCGCTTCCCGTATGCCAACAAAACCAATGCTGTCGGGAACCCAAGGCAGCTCACGAATGCTAGTGCCATGCTCGCATTGTAAATGCCCAAGGTGCTATAAAGTGGCACCGCCAAACTAGGGAACACTGCTGCGGCAACGTTCCGCACGGCACAGTTGGCAGCCACCACCGAGGCAGATCGGGTCGGATAGAGGTCGATGTAGTAATTGAGCAGGGAGAGCTGCATTAGCGTCATGCCCATGCCTACGGGAATACCAGAGAGTATAGGGAATAGTCGGGGGGTGGTGGGCTGCGCGGCCAAAGCGAACCAGAACATGCCAAAGGGGGTGAAGAGGGATGCAATGAGGACACCTGGAAGACGTTCTTCAGGAGCAATTTCGCGCTTCCCGGAGGACTCGAAGAAGACTTGATTCCGGCGTGCTCGGAACTGGGGCTTGAGGAAGATGAAGTACACAAAGACACCAAGAAGGTTGCCTGCCCATGGCGCAAGAAAGACCAACCCGGTCTCTTGGCGAGACATGCCATACAGAACCGTGTAAATGTGTGGATACGCCTACGCTGAATATCAGTATTTAGCATGGAAAACTGTGCAGTACGAATTACCTCTAGAAGAAGAAATAAGAGCCCATAGACAAATGCGTGGTAAAGAGTGGTCCACGTCACGATCGGCTCATGGTGAAGCATAGCTAGAAACGTTTTATGTTAACCCCATCATGTGTTAGTTCAAAAATCGCTTACTGATGGGAGTCAAGAGAGCATCCCTCCAAATGTTCGACGTGTCGCGAGCGGAACTCGCAGGGATAATGTCTTGCTTCTTCGCCAGTTTTTTTTGAATTGCGGTAGCCTCCGTCTCTGGAAGGAGCGCAAGAAGAGCTGTAATGAAGGCAGCCCAAACGGTGATGAACCCCATCAACCAACGCCAGGGTACGGAAAAGAGGAGTGAAGCTGGCACAGGACCGAATGTAGGTGCCCCCTGCAACATGATCGTGAAAAGTGCCACAAGCGGTGCACGCTCACGAGGGTTGAACATGTCCGAGAGTGAACCGCCATAGAGAGAGAAAACGCCAGAACCAAACAGACCCGCGAGCGCGCGGCAAACAAGCAAGGTAAATATAGAAGGAGAAATCGCTGTGCATAACGACAATACTGTCATGGTACCGTAAGTCGTATGCTGAATGGCGGAGATGAAAAACGACTCACGAGTGAATCCCACCATTGATATCATGTAAACTGGTCGGCGTCCACATAATTCGCTCAGCGGACCGGCGATGAGCGGTCCAAAGATGGCACCCTGATATAGATATCAAGCAATGAGCGGAGCATACATTGTATTCCCTTACAAAGTTGTAGAGGCCTATACCAAGGGTGACAATGGACTCCGTTGTCTGATAATCATTTTGAATCTGCTGCTCAATACCGGACTATATGCATGTAATTAGCATGCTACCGTCGGTAAACATGGTTAGTTGCTTCACATAAAATGTCAGGGTAAGATCACTGAAGAGAGGGGAGTATGTTTAAAGGCTCGCATCCGCCACGAGCCAAGTTCACTTACACGGGTGCAATGGAGTTCCAGACGACGAACGCAATCATCCATCTTCGCCACTTGTTCCATTGGTGAGGGTCGTGATCACCATTCAAAAAGCATGCTGGCACTGAAGACATTTACTGGTCCAAGTGTCGAACCGAAGGATGAAGGGGTAGACAAAAAAAAATAATGCTGGTCTTTTATATCTGCGCCCAGGCATCCAGTCACCTTCGTAAAGCCCATCCCAGTGAACTGGGCCCGAATACGGTGCGACCAATCGCCAAATGAGCTTCCCTTCATGGCTAAGGCTACCAGAGATGGATAAAGGGAATTGTTCCTTAACCGCGATTTTTTTGATTCGACGGAACACTGTGAGAAATGATGACGTTGGATGAGGCGTTGTCCCGTCTGCATTTTTCAGGCCCAAATGCGAAATTGTTCGCATCCGAACCGACTCATATTTGGCGTAGTTACCGGTAAGAGAAGGCTCCGGAGCGTAATTCTCTTCGCTTTCAACTATCGAAGCCATCATCTGGGGCATTTGTCGTAACACATAGGGACATGGAGCACCAAAAAAAGAATGGCGCACGTTGGTGACTGTCATCCTGATCCGGGTCTGGAAAAGGAACTGAGCCGAAAAGTTTCGGAAGCCTGGAAGGCTGGGCATCTTAAGTCGCATGATTTCAAACGCCATGTGTATAAGAGATACTCATAGCTAGTTGGATGATCGTGGTCACGAGTGTTTTGGGTACACATAACCCGCCAGGTGAAATTGGAACGTTCATGGATGTGGTAAGGTGCGGACAAGTTATCTGCACAGCAAAAACAACAATTCGCGGAGCACGTGAACACTAATACCACCGGACCTGGGGTAACTTCAAACACGTAAAAGCAGATGCCAGCCAAGTCATCAGGGGAATTGTACATAGATGTGCCTATGCCTACGTGTAGTACAGTGTAGATATAGTGCTACCGAGTATACGTGCCACGATGAAATACATATTCTAACCCGGGTATATCGATAAATTACAGCAGCTACCCCGCTGAAACTGTTGGGACGCGGATCAGGCTCCACGAACTATTCCAAATACATTTAGAACTTTCAATAAATGCCAGCAACGGGCATCAGGAACTAATCACCACCCAAAAGTTCTGTACTCCGCAATCAACCTTAACCCCCAAAAAGAAGATGAGAACGCACTCTTCATGTATCTCGATCCCTCCAACTGCCCATCTCCTTCCCGGATCCACGGCGGATACAGCTTGCGCAACTTCATCTCCAATTAACACGGGACCGCATACACCTACAATGACACCCGTGATGTCCATATGTGCTTTCACTCCTGATCCATATGATACCGCTCGGGCGATTACGGCATCCAGCACCTTGGCAATCCTGGGACGTCCTGCCGTGAGTGTCAGCCCAGGTGGCAGGCGGTCCTTTGCAGGCGGAACATCCGCAGCGCGAGTGTAATGAACGGAAATCCGAAGCGGAGTTCGACTTTGTTGGATAAATGAACTGAAGAGCGGAATAAGGGGGTTGAGTGCACCTGTTTTGAATCCGTGCCATCAGACATTACCCCACAAGTAGCATATTAATGGAAGATAGAAACTGAGCTTACATGGATCCTGGATACTCCAGAGAAGCTCTATGATCTTGACCCTGCTCGAATCATCATAATCCCTCTGATCCTTACTGTTAAGAATTAATCAAGCGAATGACTAGTACTCAACTCACCTGAATAAGATCCTGGATTGCAGAAAGTGCGAATGTAATCCCACTGCCTCCAACGACAAACACTGCTGCTGAATAACTCGCAAACACCGAGTGGCCTGTACCACCTGTCATTGTTTCGCAAAGTAAGACCAACGAACCTAGCAGATGATTGAAAACTCGCACCATAGGGACCATCGATCATCATAGTAACCGTACGACTCGCGTCGCCATCTTCGCATCCGTATCCAGCAACCTTCGCCAGCTCATATAACCGGTTCGTCCATCCTCCCACATTTTTACACAACAATACAAGGCCTTCTGGGGTCTTGGCAACGCTTGCTATGGTAAATGGATGCACTTCCGCTAAGCCCACTAGGCCCATGGCAGATGACAGCACACGAATGCGGACGTGCTGACCTGCCCGCCAGCCCGCGTTAAGCGCAGGAACTTCGATTCGCGTAAGAGTGAGATCGGGAATGGGACGTATGCGGGCGTGGAAAATACGTGTTTTCAGGAGGCGGAGAATCCGATCGAGACCGTATGCAGCAACGGCGGCGAAAATGTAATGCAACGTGACCTTCTCATGTGCATAGACCTGCCAGAAATCGATTAGTGTTAACGGGCTTTCTCAAACGTGCCAAACCCACTGCAGGAAGAAATACAACGAAGCAGATCATATGAGTAGCAAAGAAAATATTGTAGGCTTTACGCCTCCAGAACGCAGTTGAAAAGAAGAACAAAACATTCAAAGAAACCAAGGCAACGAACGCCATTATGGTTGAAGTGATTCGCATATTTGCTGTGAATTTGCCCTCAAAAGTCCAGGTATATACTATGAAATCATCGGCTCTTATCAGCTCAACGAAGCATGAATATATGACTTACTATAACCGAGGGCGTGAATATTCGCGACCAAGGTTATCATCAGTCCTGCGAAGCGATGTATGTAGTTGAGCTGTTCGGGTTAAGTAAACAAGCATACAAAGGACAAGATGCGAGCCCAGTTGCCAACGAACTCGGATTCACCTTTTCATATCCCATACCAACGCACATTCCAACAACATTATTTTTCGTCCCAAGCGTGTACACTATGGGGATCTGTGACATCGCAACAATACCTGTCCTCACTGGATCTTTAAAGGGGTTACTTTTTAAGAAGGACGCGTATACGAGCACGGCCGCGTATACTCCCAATATGAGCGCTTGGCCCACACTGAACCCAGTATCAAGGCGGTATCGCAAAAAGCCTCCCACAGACGGAAGTATCGCGGACCATGCGCGGACATGTGGAGGAAGGCCCGAACCCGAGCGCGGGGTGGCATTGCGGAGAAGATGTGTGTGGGAAACGTACGTATGCGATTCCTCAGACGTGATACCGTCTCGCGGTTGTTCATGCCCTAAGGAGGAGGCGAAACCCGCCGCTTGCGGCGATAAATCCTTCTCATTCGATGGCCCTGGATCCTGCGGGTCATGTGGTGAGGGAGTCTGGGTTTTCGGTCCACGAAGACGGCCAGCCCCAAGGCGGATTGAACGGAGAATGTGCCCATGTCTCCACTCTGCTGCAGAGGAAAGGCGTGCAAATGCACGCGGGAGCGTCGAGAGCGCGAAAACGACAACCAGAGCGATAATGAATATGTCGATGTGGAAGACGAGAGCCAAGGCGTCCACAGCCATTCTGCAATATGATAATAGGTTCGGGGTGTGTTGATGTCAAGAGAAATGGATGCCAGTACCGAATCAATTTTGCAACGATTCTTAAAGGAATGTGGATACGCAGGTAGGAGGCAAAAACAGCTCTATAAATGAAGGATAGGACGAATCCAGACCGTCCGATGATGGTAAGAGGTTGAACCTGGTCGACTGAAGCCTGTTAGAAAGAGTAGAAAGAGAGACTGAGCGTGGCCACCTCGATGCTGTTTATAAGGTTAAGCAACTTGTGGACACCCACAATTGGGAACCTGTTATGTACACAATGGGAGGAACGTCGGAAATGAGGTCAGTGATGGCGGCGACAACGTGTTTGAAACGTGCCCCGTGCGATTTCAAAATTAAAGCCTCGAAGCGAAACAGGATGTCAGTTGGACAAGGGTATCCATAGTTATATGACATGGACAGTGCAAGTTGATCACGTCCAAGTTGTGTCCACTGTCGACATCGTATCCATGATTCTTTTCCTTGTTTTGGAACGGACAAGATAGGTGGCTCTGAGTTGTTTGCACCTGTGTTCTTCCATTCTTTTCCGTTTCCCACATTCCAGAAGGCCAGATTGCTCGTGGTGCCCTGGTGGTATGCACAGCCGGATCTGACGGAAGCAACAGCAGGACAAACTCTGCATGTGCAATCTAAATAACGCCGTTCCAGGAACCCGACGGAACTGCGGTGAAATATTACGGTATCGCTGAACCAGAGACCATACGAGAACCCAGTGACAAGGCAACAGCGACGTGGAATGGGCTTGTTAGGTAGGTGATACCGTTAACTATGTCACAGGCTAACTCATTCCAAGCAAATAGGAACTGAAGGAAATGTTCGTCCTGATTGAGGGCCAGAAGAGTAAGAACAATCCGGCTATCGGTTGAGACGGACACTTAATCAATCACTACCTAGGCGTAAAACCCAGGAGTGCTTATGCACGATAAGTCGTTCATTCCAGTTTTCACATCTCAAGAAGTTAAGATGTCCTGAAATATGATTGGTCACGGATCCCATAGTTTTAGATTCACCGGATGTAGCCGATTACGCCGTCTACAGGCGATCAAATGGAAAACACGGAATGGTCTTCTCCTTTCGTCGTACACTGGGACGTATAGAGATGGGCCAGAGCCGCCCTTAGGGTTCCTTCTGTGAGACTTTTTGAGACTTGAATTTTTGGACTCGTCACGTTCTTATCAACGGGTTCACGTTACGAATACCTCTTGAGTATAAAAAATTGTTTGGTGATGTTATACATCATCCTTCGGCTTGTGTATTGGCTTTCAAGCACGATCCCCGGCACGGAGTAGGTGATGACGCTGGATATTACCCTTGTAACATGGAACCTGATCGCACTCATCAATTTTCTATTTCGCTGATGATGCTGGATGTCACTCTATTCCTGCGCGGGTCGTTTCATTTATTATTTATCCACGGTTGTGCCTAACCCGATTGTACTAGGGCATGCAGCAGCAGATTGCACTTAAACGTGACAAACTTGGTCGTTAGCTTGGCATTGGCCTCTTTAATTTCGTATGCGTGTACGTTATCGGGGGTTTTGTCTGCCTGACGATTTCAAGTTAGGGTTCAATATTTAGGCCTCCAACTGATGGCCCATTAAGCGAGATCTGTGGCCGCCAACCTATCTACACTGGTACATTTGTGGGCTTTGCCTGTTAAGTCCTGATCCATCGATAGCCGGGGTTCACTGATTCGTCTTTTGGTCGCTGCGTTTGCGTTGGTAGGTTTGATCCGGTCTGCGGTTTTTACCCATACTGTTGCTCCCTTGCAGAGTGTTCAATCCCGGCGAACGAAGCTTACTTATAGCTCTGCTCATGGTTATTCCCCAAGGTGTCTCTACAATTGGTCCTGTGCCATCATCACTACTTGGCGCAATCATTGATTGGCATTAGTCGATGGTATGTATCGCTGCATGAAGTGTGATTTCGTGCCTCCTCAATAAGCTTGTAAGTATGTGATCCTTATCTAGTCCGGTGACAAAAAAGTGATTCCGCGTAAAGGGCGTCTCCTCGGTGTCACTACCATCTCTCTTCACGCCTATCGGCACGCTCTGGTTCGCACTAACTACTTCTCCGGATGTCCACCGGCTCGTTCCGGTCCTATCAGGCGTCCTTGTTGGAACGAGGATGACACTTCTGCAGCTGAACTACTATATCGACTTCTTCCATCTCAGTCGACCCCCGTAAATACCGCTATTTGTAGCGTTGTTTCTACGACTTCCCAAAGCTTTAGTACTTTATAATACATTTGTTTTGGTATCGCAGTGCCAGCTTATTGTTGCATCGGTTACATCGGGTTCCTTACTTTAATGGAAGAAATCTACGTGCGGCATGGACATTTTTGAATTCGCCATATGCTTCAAGTTCAACACCACGCTACTTATGAGTCACGCATCCCATACCCGGCTCGTCTAGCTGAAAGACTCTCACATCGCTACTTTAGTATTCTATTTTACGACCCGCCATGATCCCCAACTTTTCCCGATATGTATGCCATAGGAAACCAGTGTACTCGAGTCCTCTGGAGCTCGAACCTTGTGCTTTCCCTGTTCTCGTATCACACTAAAAATATGCGTGAAGACTTGTCGTTACCTGTAATGCTTGTAACCTCGCATCATATATTTTTAACACCGATAACGGGTTTTCGCCGCATGTATAGGTCCGCTCGTGGCTTCGTACCAAACGGCGCGCGCTTATAATTCCCGCGCACCCGTTTGCCTGGAACTCGCTTCGGCACCGTTGATTCGGGAGGCTGTCACTCGTGGGGCTTATCAGATAACGGTCTCATCAGGTTGATTGAGTCGCGGGAAGGACCGATCGGAAATAGTCGGCCTCGGGAAGGCCAAGACACTGGGTGACGGAGATGTTGCCAAATTTTTTAGGCTGAGTGCATAACATGCGACACGCTTTCGTACCTTTGCATGGTCAGACTGGACGGAGTACGTATGTGATTCCCATAGTGATTCAGAAACGGAACTTACCGCCAGAGTGGGTCCCTTGTATAGGCTGGGAATGTTTGACACACCAGTCACAGCCACGTCACACCAATGATATCACATGGTTGTGGGTCGGCATCTACAACTGAGTTGATGCTGCCATGGTTACTACGACTCGAATGCTGCAAAATGTCCCACGCCGACTGAATTCACTGGTCACCGAGTCCTATTTCGAGGGGCTCTGATGTTATGTCTTATTGGCTCTAAAGTGGCCTACAGGCTACTATACGTAAATCGCAACTGTTTTTTCCGACAGTTATCTGATACGCTCCCTCGCAGTCTAAACTCCTTGATGGGTCAAAGGGGCAAAAAGCATGCTTTCCCCTTCTGACCAGGGCCTGCATAAGGCATGGCGTGCTGATATACCACGCCAAGGATACGGGTCGTCTTGCGTTCCCTCGAAACTCTGGCGGCGTATCGCCCGACTACTCAAATCGAATGCCCCCGAAATTCCCGGGGTACAATCTCCGCCTCTTTAAGATCCCAGGCTTGCCACCCCGTCTAGTGGTAAGCGGGATGGAACGCACCAAAGAAAGCTCTACCGTCATTCCGGCGATCGAGCATACATCCTACCGTTTCGGTCCGGCATCGATTTAGGAAGATACAGGTCCGTTACCTTGGTTCTGGGTTTATTAGAATATTCACGTTGGCGATGATTATCTGAAAAGGGTATTACATCCATTGGGATGATTTCTTCAGATGCCATATGCACGTTTCCCTTGACATGGGTGAAGCGAATGACACAATATGGCGACTCGGATTCTTATAAAAAAGTACCCTAGATGCCCTGTCTCGTTGTTTCTCCTTTCACCCGGGGCATCCATCGTTCCTTTCGTCGCTGCAATTTACTTGACACACTGTACTACCCGCCTCATCAGTGCTGTCACGCCATCTTCCACCCGCTCCTTATCAGATACCTGCGTAATAATTATTCCGACCAACATGCAGTTTGACCAACATGCCTCTTCGTCGGTTGCTCCCCCTCCACATATTGTGTCCGATGAAACCCTGGTGTATCACTTGGATATTTTCCTTCTCATCATCATTGCTGTCTTTTTCTTACTCAATGTTCCCCGGGCGCTGCTGTATCTCGTGAATAACGGTTCCGAAGCGTTCCAGGGTTATCTCCTATGCTCGACTTCGCACCTCAGAGCGTACCAGACTTCCTCAGCGATGTCGCTGCAATCCACAGAGAAAGAGAAAGAACCACTCGATTCCCCAACACTCCCCTCCCTCGAATCAGCTGCGGTGCCCAAAGAACCCTGGCATCTCCCTATGTATATCTCGCTCAGGCAGCACGCTGCAAGTTTCATGCAGTATCGTGTCTTCGGAAATTATACGGTTCTACAGACCCTCTTGATGGCGGGATACACGGGTGCAGTCTTTTACGCTGCATTTTATGAATCAGACCCCTTCTCGGACCCCCGACGCGCTGGGTGGGTCATTGCGTCTCAATTCCCCTTTGTGTATGCTTTCGCTACGAAGAACAATGTTATCGGGTTGCTCATCGGCGTTGGGTATGAAAAGGCCCGTGTTTATTTCGTTTTATAAGCTTCATTTGAACTGAATTTTCATCTAGCTTAATTATCTCCATCGTCATGTCGGACGCTTGATGGTAATCGGGGCGAACGTCCATGCCATCGGTTATAGTACGTGGTTACCCCTAACATCGCTCGTGGACAATGTTGAGTAAGGGTTGTACCTTCGCAGTTTATAAATGGACCATGGCGGGCGACATCTCACAAAAGATTGCTGAGCCGTATGTTCGCTGGGGCATTGTTGCTTTAACGTGTTTTGATCTTCTGGGTTTCTTCTCAATGGAGCGTATTCGCACGAGATACTACAACGTATTCTTTGGAACGCATGCTGTGGGATTAGTCGTATTATTATTTGCTGTAAGTGGGTCATATTCTTACGCTTACACCACTCACCACTATGGCTGTAGGCGTGTTTCCACAGGCCGGTTTGCATTCCTTTTGTCATTGCGGCTTCTGCCGTCTATGGACTTGATCATATCGTTCGTGTCATCAGGACCCGCTTCGCCACCGCAGCAATTAGAACAGTCCCGGAGTTGGGACTTACGCAAGTACACATTCCGTCGGTGAATGCTGGTTGGCGCGCTGGCCAACATGTTCGCCTGCGCGTTCTTTCGACCGCTATGGGCTTTTGGGGAATGTCGGAAGTCCACCCGTTCACTATTGCAAGCGCAACGAACACAGAGAAAGGCCTGGTTCTGATGTGCAGAAAGACCGGTTATTGGACAAAAAGGCTGTACGACATGGCGCACATAGCTCCATCTGGCGAGGAAGGTCAGCGACTCAGGAGAACAGTCAAAGTGATAATCGAAGGGCCATATGGTGAATTTTTACATCTTCTGACCCGTCACTGAAGCTAAAATGTGTTTGGTAGGCGGTGTCGGCGATACTACTATTCCAAACTACTCAGGGGCAATGTTCGTGGTTGGAGGCAGTGGAGTGACTTTCGCTTTGTCTGCGGTCCAGGACCTTGTGCTGGCCAGTGACAGAAGCAGAATCAGGGTCATTGAAGTCGTTTGGTGCATTACTGATCCAGGTCAGTTGTTTCTTCACTTTTGCACGTTCAATGAGCCGAACCTTCCCAGCCGCCTTGGAAAAATTCATTCCTCTCTTTGAGACGCTCGTATCTCGAAGCGAGACGGCTAGACTTCGAATATCCGTTTTTTACACTCGTGCTACCGCACGTTCATTCGAAGGACTCTCGCTCCCTCCTGGAATCACCCTCACACCTGGTAGGCCAAAGATCAGGAAAGTGCTGGATGAATTTGCAGGGTCTATCATGGGCAAAGGTAGTGCCCATGGCGCATTCGTTGGTGTTTGCGGCCCGCTTCCTCTCGCGAAGGACGTAGCTCACACAGTGAGAATATTTGACGCCAACCTGAAGAAAGCTGTCGGTGGCATCCAGTTCCACGAAGAGTGCGTCTTTTGCCATATCTCCGCGAATAATGAATCTAAAACTGACACGCCCTGGTAAATCTTGTCCAGAACCTTTGGATGGTAACTTGGTAGACTCGTTTCGGGAATCATTCTTTTTTTAATCCAGTGGTGCTTGGCTATCCCCATTTGTTAGAACTGAATATGTAACTGTAGTGCAATGGCAAACAACTGCATTCATCTGCGGTATGGACTATAAACTCGATACTGTAAAGGTACTACGGCTCGCTTCTGTATCGACAAATTGTGATCCTTGTAAACAACTTTAACTTGACATCGAGATGAAGTTAGTAAATTGGTAGTGTGACACCGAACGCACGGTTTGAAAACACTGCGAAAACGTGATTTTTAAAAACCAGCAAAAACCCACTACGTGCCGTAGCGGGAATCACCGTACACGGTGTGCAACCAAGGCACCGTACCTTCGATCAAGCATAATTCGATCCCGGGCGTGCATCATGACAATTCTTCTCGCGGTTCAATTGTTCTTCTATTGTCTACCAAGAACCGGAACAATTTCCTTCAAGAACACCGCAGTAAAATAGAACTGTACTTGAACGAACCCGACCGATATTTCTGATCACCGGTTGCGCCCAGCTGTCTCTTCGGTCCCACCAACACGAACGCGTCCGATGATCGT